>JAUMJJ010001212.1:0-19129 GCA_033556795.1 Tapera naevia | reverse complement strand
ATTTCTATATAACATGTAAAAATATCCCTATATCCATGGATTTTATCCCCATTTATCCCTATATTTCTGTATAACATGTAAAAATATCCCAATATCCATGGATTTTATCCCTATTTATCCCTATATTTCTGTATAACATGTAAAAATATCCCAATATCCATGGATTTTATCCCTATTTATCCCTATATTTCTGTATAACATGTAAAAATATCCCAATATCCATGGATTTTATCCCTATTTATCCCTATATTTCTGTATAACATGTAAAAATATCCCAATATCCATGGATTTTATCCCTATTTATCCGTCCATTTGCGTATATATTTGAGTATATATTAGATATCTCTATATCCATGGATTTTATCCTTATTTATCCGTCCATTTGCATATAATATATGGAAAGATGCCAATATCCATGGATTTTATCCCTCTTTATCCCTATTTATTTGTCTTTATCTCTAAAATATCCCTGTTTCCATAGACCTGGTTTTAGATTCCCAACCACAAATGGAATTGGAGCCCCAAAGTGCCGGAATCTCCGCTTCGTCCGGTTCCGTTGGTTCCGAAGCCCCCGCGGAGCGCGGTAAATCCCGGATTTCCATGGAATTGGACGGGGGGGGGGGGTGGTGGTGGTGGTGGAATGGGGGGGACTGGGGGGGAGGACACAGGAGGGAACTGGGGATGGAATGGGGAGAACTGGGAGGGGACTGGGGAGCGCTGGGCTGGGGCCAAAATATGGGGGGGGGGGGGGGCGGGGCAGAATTCCCAGAGGAATTCCCAGGTCCGGGAATGGCTGGGGGAGGGGGGGGGGGGGGGGGGGGGGGGCGGGGGGGGGGGGGGGAGAGTCTCAGAGATCCCTGACTTCTCTCCCCCTCCCCTTTCCCCCCTCCCCTTTTTCCTCTCTTCCCAGAGGATCCCAGCCCCTCTCCAGGTGAGTCCACTTCCTTTTGCCCCCCCCCCCCGTTTTGCCCCCCCCCCCCCCCGTTTTGCCCCTCCCCCCCCGTTTTGCCCCTCCCCCCCTTTTGCCCCCCCCCGTTTTGCCCCCCCCCCGTTTTGCACCCCCCCCCTTTTGCCTCCCCCTTTTGCCCCCCCCTTTTGCCTCCCCCTTTTGCCCCCCCCCATAAAGGGGATAATGAGGAAATGATAACGAGGAAATGATAACGAGGAAATGATAACGAGGAAAATGAGGAAATGATGATAACAAGGAAATTATAAAGGGGGATAACAAGGAAATGGGGATAACGAGGAAATGATGATAACAAGGAAATGATGATGGGGATAACGAGGAAATGATGATAACGAGGAAATGATGATGGGGATAACGAGGAAATGATGATAACGAGGAAATGATGATAACGAGGAAATGATGATAACAAGGAAATGATGATAACGAGGAAATGATAAAGGGGGATAACGAGGAAATGGGGATAACGAGGAAATGGGGATAACGAGGAAATGATAAAGGGGGATAACGAGGAAATGATGATAACAAGGAAATGATGGGGATAACGAGGAAATGATGATAACGAGGAAATGATGATGGGGATAACGAGGAAATGATGATAACAAGGAAATGATGATAACGAGGAAATGATGATAACGAGGAAATGATAAAGGGGGATAACGAGGAAATGATGATAACGAGGAAATGATGATAACGAGGAAATGATGATAACGAGGAAATGATGATAACGAGGAAATGATGATAATGAGGAAATGATGATAACGAGGAAATGATAAAGGGGGATAACGAGGAAATGATGATAACGAGGAAATGATTAAAAACAATTATTAGTGATAATTGTAATAACTTCGGAACGACTTCCTTTGTCCCCTGTTCCTTTGTTTCCGTCTCCAGGCGAGCGCGACGCCCCGATTGGTTCGTGTCCTCTCCCCCCCAGTCCCGCGGCGCGCGGAATCCCCGCCTTTCATTGCCTCTTCCTGACATTCCCCGTTTCCCCCCCCCCAGAGCAGCTCCAGGTGGCACTGGGTGAGTCGCCCCCACCTTGCCCAGGTTCCCCCCCCCCCCCTTTGGGGGTGTTTTGGGTGGAAATAGGGAAGATTTGGTTAATATTGGGATTTTCCCCCCCCCCCCCTCTATATTCAGCCCAACGCGACCGGACGATCGGTGAGGGCCGCGCGCCGGCGGAATCCATCGTTGGGGTCCATCGTTGGGGGAGCCCTCGATGGGGGAGCCACTCGTTGGGGTCCATTGTTGGGTCCATCGTTGGGATCCAAGGGTGGGGGCCATCAATGGGGGATCCATCGTTGGGGTCCATCGTTGGGATCCACGAGGGGGGTCCATTGGGGTCCATTATTGGGGGATACATGGTTGGGATCTATCTTTGGGGTCCATCGTTGGGGATCCATCAATGGGGGGTCCATCGTTGGGATCCATGGATGGGGTCCGTCTTTAGGGTCCGTCTTTGGGGTCCATCTACGGGGGGTCCATCGTTGGGGTCCATTGTTGGGATCTATCGTTGGGATCCATGGGTGGGGTCCATCATTGTGAGGGATCCATCGTTGGGGTCCGTCATTGGGGTCCATCGTTGGGGTCCAGGGGTGGGGTCCAGGGGTGGGGTCCATCACTGGGGAATCCATGGGTGGGATCCGTCGTTGGGGTCCATTGTTGGGATCCATGGGTGGGATCCATTGTTGGGTTCCATCGTTGCGATCCCAACGGATCCCTCTCCTCTCCTTCCAGAGGCGCTGGTGGCCGAGCTGGGTGAGGCTGGGGCCGCTCCGGGCGCAGGCGGCGTCCTCGTCACGCACTTAATTATTAGCAATTACCACAAAGCAGCTCTAATTGTGGTGTCGGGGGGGGGGGGGGGGGGGGGGCAAACGATGCCGTTATTAATCCATTTATAATGATGCATTTAATAAGAAATACGTTATTAATCCACTTATAGCGGCGCATTTAATAAGAAATACGTTATTAATCCACTTATAGCGGCGCATTTAGTAAGAAATACGTTATTAATCCACTTATAATGAGGCTTTTAGTAAGAAATACGTTATTAATCCACTTATAGCGGCGCATTTAGTAAGAAATACATTATTAATCCACTTATGATGAGGCTTTTAGTAAGAAATATGTTATTAATCCTATTATAGCGGCGCATTTAGTAAGAAATACGTTATTAATCCACTTATGATGAGGCTTTTAGTAAGAAATACTTTATTAATCCTATTATAGCGGTGCATTTAATAAGAAATACGTTATTAATCCACTTATGATGAGGCTTTTAGTAAGAAATACTTTATTAATCCTATTATAGCGGTGCATTTAATAAGAAATACGTTATTAATCCTATTATAGCGGTGCATTTAATAAGAAATACGTTATTAATCCTATTATAGCGGCGCATTTAATAAGAAATACGCTATTAATCCACTTATGATGAGGCTTTTAGCACGAAATAGACTTTGAAAGCTGTACGGAATTGTGAGAGCGGAAGCGAGCCCCGGGGTGACCATTTCCCTGTGTTCTCTCCCCAGAGGAGCAGCGACTGCGACTGCGTGAGTGTCCGAACCGCGCGGGACGGGGCGCGGGGGGGGCACAGCCCCCCAGTCCTGGGGGAAAACACCTCTGGTTTGGGAGAGGGGGGAGGGAGGAGAAACGAGCAACAGAATAGAAAAGAAGAGCAAAGTATTAGCAAGTTAATTAGCAAGTTAATTAGCAAAATATTAGCAAATTAATTAGCAAACTAATTAGCAAGTTAATTAGCAAATTAATTAGCAAATTAATTAGCAAGTTAACTAGCAAGTTAACTAGCAAGTTAACTAGCAAATTAATTAGCAAATTAATTAGCAAATTAATTAGCAAAATATTAGCAAATTAATTAGCAAATTAATTAGCAAATTAATTAGCAAATTAATTAGCAAGGTATTAGCAAGGTATTAGCAAATTAATTAGCAAATTAATTAGCAAGGTATTAGCAAATTAATTAGCAAATTAATTAGCAAGGTATTAGCAAGGTATTAGCAAGGTATTAGCAAGGTATTAGCAAGGTATTAGCAAGGTATTAGCAAGGTATTAGCAAATTAATTAGCAAGGTATTAGCAAAGTATTAGCAAATTAATTAGCAAAGTATTAGCAAATTAATTAGCAAAGTATTAGCAAAGTATTAGCAAAGTATTAGCAAATTAATTAGCAAAGTATTAGCAAAGTATCAGCAAAGTATTAGCAAAGTATCAGCAAAGTATCAGCAAAGTATCAGCAAAGTATCAGCAAAGTATTAGCAAATTAATTAGCAAATTAATTAGCAAATTAATTAGCAAGGTATTAGCAAATTAATTAGCAAGGTATTAGCAAAGTATTAGCAAAGTATTAGCAAAGTATTAGCAAAGTATTAGCAAAGTATTAGCAAAGTATTAGCACATTAGTTAGCAAAAAAAAAATAGTGAAAAAATAGAAAAATAACAAAATCAAAAAGTAGAAGAGTCAGCAAAAATTAGCAAAAAAGCAATAAATAGAAAAATTGGAAAAAATAGAAAAATAGCAAAAAATAGTAAAAAATTGGAAAAAATAGAAAAATAGCAAAACATAGTGAAAAATTAGAAAAAAATGGAAAAAATAACAAAAATTAGCAAAAAATTGCCCAAAATTGCAAAAATTAGGAAAAAATAGAAAACAAGAAAAAAGAGAAACATAAACGGAAGAATTAGCAAAAAAATAGGAAAAAATAGCAAAAATTAGGAAAAATAGCAAAAAATAGAAAAATATTAAAAAGCAGAAAGGTTTGTAGAAACATGCCAAAAATTTAGCCAAATTTAGCAAAAAAATCACAAAAAATAACAAAAATTAGCAAAAAAGCAGAAAAAATAGCAGAAATGGTAGCAGAAAAGTTATCAAAAAATTAGCAAAAATTTAGCAAAAAGCTAGCTAAAAAGTTAGCAAAAATAGCAAGAAAATAGAAACAATTAGCAAAGAGGGGAAAATAGAAAAATATAGAAAAATAGCAAATAAGATAGAAAAAAACCCCAAAAATATAGAAAAAATAGGAAAATAAAATAGAATCAAAATAGAAAAAAATAGGAAAAAAATAGCAAATAAAATAGGAAAAACAGAAACAAAATTGAAAAAATAGGGAAAAATAGCAAATTAAAAAAACAAAGAAAATTGAAAAAATAAGGAAAATAGCAAATGCAATAGGGAAAACAGGAAAAAAAAGAAAAATAGGAAAAATAGCAAATAAAATAGGAAAAACAGAAACAAAATTGAAAAAATAGGGAAAAATAGAAAAAATAGCAAATAAAATTTTAAAAAAGCAAATAAAATTTAAAAAGAAACAAAAAAGAAAAAAATAGGAAAAATAGCAAATAAAATAGGAAAAAAAACAGAAACAAAATTGGAAAAATTAGAAAAAAGTAGAAAAAATAGCAAATAAAATTAAAAAAAGCAAATAAAATTTAAAAAAAAAACAAAAATAGAAAAAAACAGGAAAAATAGCAAATAAAATAGGAAAAAAAACAGAAACAAAATTGGAAAAATAGGAAAAAATAGAAAAAATAGGAAAAAAATGGAAAAATGAAACAAAATAAAAATAAGAAAAAATAGGAAATGAAATAGAAAAAAAATAGCAATTCAGCAGTAAAATCAGTAAAACTGAGCAAGAAATCGGCCGCCGTCCCCTCGTGCTGCGCGAGGGGTCCCGGCCCTCGTTCAACGCCGTTTCCGTTTCCGTTTCCGAAGGGAAGTGCCGCGCCGAGCACCGTAAGTGCCGTTAACCCCCCCCCCCCCCCCCGGGGCGCCATTTCCGGCCCCGGTAACGATTTCCCTTTTCTTGGGCGTTTTCAGCCAAAGAGGAAGAAAAGATGGGTGAGTGACGGGGGGGGGCGGGGCGCGGGGGGCGTTATCGATGTCGAATATTAATGATGCGGTCAATATGGCGTCCGTTGTCGGACAAGGGGAAGACGAAGCGTCCGCTTGGATTTGCCGAAGGGAGGGGCTGGGGAGAACCTCGGGAGGTCCAACAAGGCCAAGGTCCTCCAGTTGGGTTGGGTCAAGCCCAGGTGGGGATCGAGCGAGTTCCATCCCCATCCCTGGAGGTGGCCAAGGTTGGGTTGGGTGGGGCTTGGAGGAACCTGATCCAGGGGTTGGAACTGGATGGGCTTTGAGATCCCTTCCAACCCAACCAATCCCATGGTTCCATGATTCCAACTCAGTGTCAACCAGAACCCTCAGACCCATCCCTGGAGGTGGCCAAGGTTGGGTTGGATGGGGCTTGGAGCCCCCTAATCCAGGGGGAGGTGTCCAGGGGGATTGGAACTGGATGGGCTTTGAGGTCTCTTCCAACCCAACCCCATCCCACGATTCCATGATTCCAACTCACTGTCAACCAGAAGCCCCCCAGACCCATCCCTGGAGGTGGCCAAGGTTGGGTTGGATGGGGCTTGGAGCCCCCTGATCCAGGGGGAGGTGTCCAGGGGGGTTTGGAACTGGATGGGCTTTGAGGTCCCTTCCAACCCAACCCTTCCCATGGTCAAAGAGTGGATTGGGAGTAGAAGACAAGGACTTGGGCTGCTGGGGGACGAGCATCATGGATTCATGGGAAGGGTTGGGTTGGGTTGGGTGGGGCCTCAAAGCCCACCCAGCTCCATGACCAGGACACCTCCCCCTGGATCAGGGGGCTCCAAGCCCCACCCAACCCGGCCTTGGCCACCTCCAGGGATGGGGATGGGACACGGTGGTGGGGATGGGAACGATGATGAGGATGGTGATGGGGATCATGGGATGGGATGGGTTGGGTTGGAAGGGACCTCAGAGCCCATCCAGTTCCAAACCTCTGGACGCCTCCCACCGGATCAGGGGGCTCCAAACCCCACCCAACCCGACCTTGGCCACCTCCAGGGATGGGTCTGGGGGGGTTCTGGTTGGCAGAGAGTTGGAATGACGGAACCATGGGATGGGTTGAGGTTGGAAGGGACCTCAAAGCCCATCCAGTTCCACAGCCAAGGACACCTCTCAGGTTGCTCCAAGCCCCATCCAACCTGCCCTTGGCCACCTCCAGGGGTTGATTTGCACCTCCATGGCAGGAGGGGCTGGAACTGGATGACCTTCCAGGTCCCTTCCAACCCAACTCCTTCCACCACCTCCAAGAAGACCCCAAACCCCGGGATGAAGGTGGTGTTGACTCACCTGAGTTCTCCTTCTCCTCTTCCCCAGCGGAGGTGACGCTGGACCCCGAGAGCGCCCACCCCCGCCTCATCCTCTCCGGGGACCAGAAGAGCGTGAGGTGGGAATACGGCCTGGGGGAGCCCCCGGACACCCCCGAGCGCTTCGACGCCGACCCTTGCGTCTTGGGTCGCGAAGCCTTCTCCTCGGGGCGCCATTGTTGGGTGGTGGACGTGGCCCAGGGCCAATTCTGCGCCGTCGGCGTCAGCAAAGAGTCCCTTCGGAGGAAGGGACCCATCAGCTTCAACCCCACCGAGGGCATCTGGGCCGTCCAACAATGGGGCTTCAAGAACCGCGCCCTCACCGACCCCCCGACCCCCCTGGACCTCCCACGCGTCCCCAGGAGGATCCGGATCTGCCTGGACTACGAGTGGGGCGAGGTGACCTTCTCCGACGTCGACCACCAAACGCCCATCTTCACCTTCGCTCCGGTTTCCTTCGGCGGCGAACGGCTCCGGCCTTGGTTCTGGGTGGAGCTGGGGGCCCTCTCTCTACTCCCATGACCCCCCCCACCCCACACCCAGTTCCCAGTCCACCACCACCACCCTTCGTGTCCCACCTCGTGCCGAGCGGTGGCTTGAGGGGGGACACGAGGGGCGGTGGAGGAACCTCGCTCCATCCAGGGGTTGGGCCAGGTGGTTTAGAGCAGAGGGAACGGGGTTGGGATGAGGGCGTCCGACCTCGGCTGGAGGTGGCCAAGGCCGGGTTGGGTGGGGTTTGGAGCCCCCTGATCCAGGGGGAGGTGGCCAGGGGATTGGAACTGGATGGGCTTGGAGGTCCCTTCCAACCCAACCCATCCCGTGATCCCCATCAGCACCATCTCTGGTGCCATCATCATCGTTCCCATCCCCACCACCGTGTCCCATCTCCATCCCCATCCCTGGAGGTGGCCAAGGTTGGGTTGGATGGGGCTTGGAGCCCCCTGATCCAGGGGGAGGTGTCCCTGCTCATGGAACTGGATGGGCTTTGAGGTCCCTTCCAACCCAACCCTTTCCATGCTTTCCATGGTCCTCTCTCCATCAAGTGTCACTTCCCAACTGCTCCAGCTGCTGGTCGAGGTGTTGCTCCTGTGATCCTTCACACCAGAGCTGGGTCCTCCAGGAGGACTGGATCCCACTTGGATCTGGCCTGGGATGATGTTCCCATCCCAGCTCAGACCTTGGGAGAAGAAAGAACCCTGGAGCCAAGGCCAAGCTGCCGTGATGCCCTCACCGTGCCCAACATCCAGGGGTTAAAGTTTGGAAGAAGCTCACCCCGACGTCCCTTGGCCACGGAGCTTCCAGTGAGGAACTGGGAGCTCTGGACCTGGAATCATGGAGGGGTTCAGGGCCAATGGAGCCGTGCTGGGCCATGGCTGAAGCTGCTGGAGGGGATGGACATCGTGGTCTTCACCTTCCGTCGCGTCTCACCGGCCTTCGATGGATTCCTCTTTAATCCCTACGTGCTCTTGGCCACTTGGTGAAGCCCAGACCCTCATCCTTTGCCCCACCTTGGGTTGGCCAACTGGGTCTTTCCCAACTGACAATAAACCACGTCAGACATCTCCAGAGTCTCTTGGGTTTCTCCTTCCAACTGGTCCAACCTGGGGCCATCCTGGCCCTCTTGGGTGGTTCCTGCAGCCCTTGTGGTCCCTCCTCATCCATCTTTGTCCCTCCTGGAAACGGGGGGACACTTGAGGTGGATCCCACCAGCAAGGAATCTTCTCATCTCCCACCCATGATCTTCTTCCAGAGCATCTCGGGGTCTCAGCCCTGAGGTTTGGGGGTTTCCTTCCTGGAAGGGTCTCCCTGGATGATCTTTAAGGTCCCTTCTGTCGCAAAGCATTCCATGGCCAAGGTTGGGTGGAGGGTGCTGGGGAGGTGACAATGGCCAATGTTGGGTGGGGGGTGTCAGGGGCGTGATGATGGCCATGGTTGGGTGGGGGGCACTGGGGAGGTGACGATGGCCATGGGTGGTGGGTGCTGGGGGGTGACGATGGCCATGTTTGGGTTGGGGGGCACTGGGGAGGTGACAAGGGCCAAGGTTGGGTGGTGGGTGCGACGATGGCCAAGGTTGGGTGCTGTGGAGGTGACAATGGCCAAGGTTGGGTGGGGGGCTCTGGGGAGGTCGTGATGGCCAAGGTTGGGTGGGGGCTGCTCTGGAGGTGACAATGGCCAAGGTTGGGTGCTGTGGAGGTGACAAGGGCCAAGGTTGGGTGGGGGGCTCTGGGGAGGTTGTGATGGCCAAGGTTGGGTGGAGGGCGCTGTGGAGGTGACGATGGCCATGGTTGGGTGCCTTGGAGGTGGTGATGGCCAAGGTTGGGTGGGGGGCTCTGTGGAGGTTGTGATGGCCAAGGTTGGGTGGGGGGCTCTGGGGAGGTTGTGATGGCCAAGGTTGGGTGGGGGGCTCTGGGGAGGTCGTGATGGCCAAGGTTGGGTAGGGGGTACCCTGGAGGTAACGATGGCCATGGTTGGGTGGGGGGTGCTGGGGAGGTGATGATGGCCAAGGTTGGGGGTGGGGGGTGCACTGGGGAGGTGATGATGGCCATGGGGGGGGGGGTCCAAGCCCCATCCAGCCTGGCTTTGGACACCTCCAGGGATGGGGATGGGACGTGGTGGTGGTGATGGGAATGATGAGAAAGCTCCACGTGGGCCCAAGGGTGTCCTGGGCTGATCCCAAAGCTGTGGGAGCAGAGGGGGAGGGAGGGGGCTCTGCCCCTCGGGGGAGACCCCACCTGGAGCCCCGAGTCCTGGGATCCTGAGCACTGGGAGGACCTGGAGCTGGTGGAGAGGAGGCCCCGGAGATGATCCAAGGGCTGGAGCACAAGGACAGGAGGGGAGGGTTGGGGTTGTCCAGCCTGGAGAGGAGAAGGCTCCGGGGAGACCTTGGAGCAGCCTTGAAGGGGCTCCAGGAGAGCTGGGGAGGGGCTCTTGGTCAGGGGGTGCAGGGATGGGGCGAGGGGGAAGGGGTTGAGCTGGAAGAGGGGACATTGGGGGGAGATCTTGGGGGGGATTGGGGGGAGATCTTGGGGGGGATTGAGGGGAGATCTTGGGGGGGATTGAGGGGAGATCTTGGGGGGGATTGGGGGGAGATCTTGGGGGGGATTGGGGGGAGATCTTGGGGGGGATTGGGGGGAGATCTTGGGGGGAAATGCTTCATTATAAGGATTTTTGCATAGGTTTCCCAGAGAAGCTGTGGCTGCCCCATCCCTGGAGGTGTCCAAGGGTGGGTTGGGTGGGGCTTGGAGCCCCCTGATCCAGGGGGAGGTGTTCCCACCCATGGAACTGCAGGGGCTTTGAGGTCTCTTGCAACCCAACCCATTCCATGATCCCCATCAGCTTCATCTCTGGTGCCATCACCATCCTCATTATCATTATCTTCACCACCTCCGTGTCCCATCCCCATCCCTGAAGATGTCCAAGGTCAGGTTGGGTGGGGCTTGGAGCCCCCTGATCCAGGGGGAGGTGTCCCTGGGGTTGGAACTGGATGGGCTTGGAGGTCTCTTCCAACCCAACCCATCCCATGATCCCATCAGCACCATCTCTGGTGCCATCATCATCCTCATCATCGTTCCCATCCCCACCACCGTGTCCCATCTCCATCCCCATCCCTGGAGGTGTCCAAGGGTGGGTTGGGTGGGGCTTGGAGCCCCCTGATCCAGTGGGAGGTGTCCCTGCTCATGGATCTGGATGGGCTTTGAGGTCCCTTCCAACCCATCCCATGATCCCACGCCCTGGCACCGACCTCCAGCGACCAAACCCTCCGGAATTTCCAAGTGGAAAACCCCATTGTCCCCGGGATGAAGGAACTGAAAGGAGAAACCTGAGGAAGGGAAGAAGGGGTCAGGGGTGCCCCTGGCACGCGGAGAAGCCCAAATCCCCGCGGGCTGTGCCAGGAGAGGAGCTTTGCAGGGGGAGCCCAAGGTGCCAACTCGGCCCCTGGCACCGGCTCCGGAGCCACGGAGGAAAATCCACCCCAGGGAAAGCTGAGGAGGCCTTGACCTTCGGCATTTGAGGAGGTGGAATGGACACCGGGTGGGAATATCTGGGATTGAAACTGCAGAGGCCGAGAGGAGAGGGTTGGGAGAGGCAGGAGGAGAGGGAATTCCAGTTCCCAGGGTTGGGAGAGGCAGGAGGAGAGGGAATTCCAGCTCTGAGGGTTGGGAGAGGCAGGAGGAGAGGGAATTCCAGCTCCCAGGGTTGGGAGAACCAAGAGGAGAGGGAATTCCAGTTCCCAGGGTTGGGAGAAGCAAGAGGAGAGGGAATTCCAGTTCCCAGGGTTGGGAGAAGCAAGAGGAGAGGGAATTCCAGCTCCCAGGGTTGGGAGAGGCAAGAGGAGAGGGAATTCAAGCTCCCAGGGTTGGGAGAGGCAGGAGGAGAGGGAATTCAAGCTCCCAGGGTTGGGAGAGGCAGGAGGAGAGGGAATTCCAGTTCCCAGGGTTGGGAGAGGCAGGAGGAGAGGGAATTCCAGCTCCCAGGGTTGGGAGAGGCAGGAGGAGAGGGAATTCCAGCTCCCAGGGTTGGGAGAGGCAGGAGGAGAGGGAATTCCAGCTCCCAGGGTTGGGAGAGGCAGGAGGAGAGGGAATTCCAGCTCCCAGGGTTGGGAGAGGCAGGAGGAGAGGGAATTCCAGTTCCCAGGGTTGGGAGAGGCAGGAGGAGATGGAATTCCAGTTCCCAGGGTTGGGAGAGGCAGGAGGAGAGGGAATTCCAGTTCCCAGGGTTGGGAGAGGCAGGAGGAGATGGAATTCCAGTTCCCAGGGTTGGGAGAGGCAGGAGGAGATGGAATTCCAGTTCCCAGGGTTGGGAGAGGCAGGAGGAGAGGGAATTCCAGCTCTGAGGGTTGGGAGAAGGAAGAGCAGAGGGAATTCCAGTTCCCAGGGTTGGGAGAGGCAGGAGGAGAGGGAATTCCAGCTCCCAGGGTTGTGAGAACCAAGAGGAGAGGGAATTCCAGTTCCCAGGGTTGGGAGAGGCAGGAGGAGAGGGAATTCCAGTTCCCAGGGTTGGGAGAGGCAGGAGGAGAGGGAATTCCAGCTCTGAGGGTTGGGAGAACCAAGAGGAGAGGGAATTCCAGCTCTGAGGGTTGGGAGAGGCAGGAGGAGAGGGAATTCCAACTCCCAGGGTTGGGAGAGGCAGGAGGAGAGGGAATTCCAGTTCCCAGGGTTGGGAGAGGCAGGAGGAGAGGGAATTCCAGTTCCCAGGGTTGGGAGAGGCAGGAGGAGAGGGAATTCCAGTTCCCAGGGTTGGGAGAACCAAGAGGAGAGGGAATTCCAGTTCCCAGGGTTGGGAGAAGCAAGAGGAGAGGGAATTCCAGCTCTGAGGGTTGGGAGAAGGAAGAGGAGAGGGAATTCCAGCTCCCAGGGTTGGGAGAGGCAGGAGGAGAGGGAATTCCAGTTCCCAGGGTTGGGAGAGGCAGGAGGAGAGGGAATTCCAGCTCTGTGGGTTGGGAGAGGCAGGAGGAGAGGGAATTCCAGCTCCCAGGGTTGGGAGAGGCAGGAGGAGAGGGAATTCCAGCTCTGAGGGTTGGGAGAACCAAGAGGAGAGGGAATTCCAGCTCCCAGGGTTGGGAGAGGCAAGAGGAGAGGGAATTCCAGCTCTGAGGGTTGGGAGAGGCAAGAGGAGAGGGAATTCCAGCTCTGAGGGTTGGGAGAGGCAGGAGGAGAGGGAATTCCAGTTCCCAGGGTTGGGAGAGGCAGGAGGAGAGGGAATTCCAGTTCCCAGGGTTGGGAGAGGCAGGAGGAGAGGGAATTCCAGTTCCCAGGGTTGGGAGAGGCAGGAGGAGAGGGAATTCCAGTTCCCAGGGTTGGGAGAGGCAGGAGGAGAGGGAATTCCAGTTCCCAGGGTTGGGAGAGGCAAGAGGAGAGGGAATTCCAGCTCCAAGGGTTGGGAGAGGCAGGAGGAGAGGGAATTCCAGTTGCCAGGGTTGGGAGAGGCAGGAGGAGAGGGAATTCCAGTTGCCAGGGTTGGGAGAGGCAGGAGGAGAGGGAATTCCAGTTGCCAGGGTTGGGAGAGGCAGGAGGAGAGGGAATTCCAGTTGCCAGGGTTGGGAGAGGCAGGAGAAGAGGGAATTCCAGCTCTGAGGGTTGGGAGAGGCAGGAGGAGAGGGAATTCCAGTTCCCAGGGTTGGGAGAGGCAGGAGGAGAGGGAATTCCAGCTCTGAGGGTTGGGAGAAGGAAGAGGAGAGGGAATTCCAGTTCCCAGGGTTGGGAGAGGCAGGAGGAGAGGGAATTCCAGCTCCCAGGGTTGGGAGAGGCAGGAGGAGAGGGAATTCCAGCTCCCAGGGTTGGGAGAGGCAGGAGGAGAGGGAATTCCAGCTCCCAGGGTTGGGAGAGGCAGGAGGAGAGGGAATTCCAGTTCCCAGGGTTGGGAGAGGCAGGAGGAGAGGGAATTCCAGCTCCCAGGGTTGGGAGAGGCAGGAGTAGAGGGAATTCCAGTTCCCAGGGTTGGGAGAACCAAGAGGAGAGGGAATTCCAGTTCCCAGGGTTGGGAGAGGCAAGAGGAGAGGGAATTCCAGTTCCCAGGGTTGGGAGAGGCAAGAGGAGAGGGAATTCCAGTTCCCAGGGTTGGGAGAGGCAAGAGGAGAGGGAATTCCAGTTCCCAGGGTTGGGAGAACCAAGAGGAGAGGGAATTCCAGCTCCCAGGGTTGGGAGAGGCAGGAGGAGAGGGAATTCCAGCTCTGAGGGTTGGGAGAGGCAGGAGGAGAGGGAATTCCAGCTCCCAGGGTTGGGAGAGGCAGGAGGAGAGGGAATTCCAGCTCTGAGGGTTGGGAGAGGCAGGAGGAGAGGGAATTCCAGCTCCCAGGGTTGGGAGAGGCAGGAGGAGAGGGAATTCCAGCTCTGAGGGTTGGGAGAGGCAGGAGGACAAGAGGGGTTTCCACCTGGGCCGAACCCTTCGCTCCCTTTATTCCTCTTGGTTTCTGTCTTTTCCCGGGAATATTTTACATCCCTGGACTTCAAACCCGCAGGAATCCAACATTCCTCGTTTTCTTAATGTTCTGCCCCTCCCCCAGCCCCCCCCAAGGCCTTCCCTGTCCCCCCAAAGACCCCCCCGAGCTCCCCCGGCCCCCCACAGTACCCCAAGGCCCTCCCAGTCCCCCCACAGCCCCCCAAGGTCCTCAAAGCCCCCCCAAGGCCCTCCCAGTCCCCCCACAGCCCCCCAAGGCCCTCAGAGCCCCCCCCTCAGGCCCTCCCAGTCCCCCCACAGCCCCCCAAGGTCCTCAAAGCCCCCCCCAAGGCCTTCCTTGTCCCCCCACAGCCCCCCAAACCCAGCTACAGCTCTTTAAGACCTTCACTGTGCCCCCCCAGCACCCCCCAGCACCCTCCCAGCTCCCCACAGACTCCCCCAGCTCCCCCTCACCACCCTCCCAGTTCCCCCCCAGCACCCTCCCAACTCCCCATAGCCCCTCTCAGCACCCCCAGCCCCCTCCCAGTTCCCCCCAGCACCTTCCCAGCTCCCCATACACTCCCCCAGCACCCTTGCAGCTCCCAATTAACTTCCCCAGCTCCCCCTCAGCACCCTCCTGGCCCCCCCAGCACCCTCCCAGTTCCCTCCCAGCCCCCTCCCAGCTCCCCATAGACTCCCCCAGCTCCCCCTCACCACCATCCCAGCCCCCCCCAGCACCCTCCCAGTTCCCTCCCAGCACCCTCCCAGTTCCCCATAGACCCTCCCAGCACCCCCAGCACCCTCCCAGCTCCCCAAAGACTCCCCCAGCTCCCCCTCACCACCCTCCCAGCACCCCCAGCACCCTCCCAGCTCCCCATAGACCCTCCCAGCACCCCCAGCACCCTCCCAGCTCCCCAAAGACTCCCCCAGCTCCCCCTCACCACCCTCCCAGGACCCCCAGCACCCTCCCAGCTCCCCATAGACCCTCCCAGCACCCCCAGCACCCTCCCAGCTCCCCATAGACCCTCCCAGCACCCTCCTAGTTTCCCCCCAGCCCCCTTCCAGCTCCCCATAGACTCCCCCAGCTCCCCCTCACCACCATCCCAGCCCCCCCAGCACCCTCCCAGCTCCCCATAGACCCTCCCAGCACCCCCAGCACCCTTCCAGTTCCCTCCCAGCATGCTGCCAGCACCCTCCCAGCACCCCCAGCACCCTTCCAGTTCCCTCCCAGCATGCTGCCAGCACCCTCCCAGCACCCCCAGCACCCTCCCAGTTCCCTCCCAGCATGCTGTCAGCACCCTCCCAGCACCCCCAGCACCCTTCCAGTTCCCTCCCAGCATGCTGCCAGCACCCTCCCAGCACCCCCAGCACCCCCAGCACCCTCCCAGTTCCCCCCCAGCATGCTGCCAGCACCCTCCCAGCACCCCCAGCACCCTTCCAGTTCCCTCCCAGCATGCTGCCAGCACCCTCCCAGCACCCCCAGCACCCTCCCAGTTCCCCCCCAGCATGCTGCCAGCACCCTCCCAGCCCCCCCCCCACCCTCCCAGTTCCCTCCCAGTATGCTGCCACCACCCTCCCTGCACCCCCAGCACCCTTCCAGTTCCCTCCCAGTATGCTGCCAGCACCCTCCCAGTTCCCCCCCAGCATGCTCCCAGCACCCTCCCAGCTCCCCACAGCCCCGCCCCCCCCCGGACCCTCCCCCCATCCCCTCGCTGCCTTCCACTCCTCTTTCCGTACAACGCCCTGGGCGCCGCCATGCTCCCGCTCAGCGCTGCGCGCCGCCATGTTGCCGTACGGACCCGCGCCGTTTCCGCTTCCGCCGGAAGCAACGCCTTCCTCTTTCTCTCCCCGCGCTGGCGGTAGCAGTGGCGGCCGCGCGGGCCCGGGCCGTGGCCTCCGTTTAATCCGCCGCCATCCTCCCGCCCCGCCGCCGCCATGACGGAGCAGATGACCCTGCGGGGCACCCTGAAGGGCCACAATGGCTGGGTGACCCAGATCGCCACCACCCCGCAGTTCCCGGACATGATCCTCTCGGCCTCCCGCGGTGAGGGCCGGGGGGGGAGGGGAGAAGAAGGGATGGGGGGAGGGGAGGGGGGATGGGGGGGTGTCAGGGGGGTCGAGGGAAACCATCAAGGGGAGAGGGGGGCAAAGGGGGCAGGAGGGAGGGGGCTCTGCCCCTCGGGGGAGACCCCACCTGGAGCCCCGAGTCCTGGGATCCTGAGCACTGGGAGGACCTGGAGCTGGTGGAGAGGAGGCCCCGGAGATGATCCAAGGGCTGGAGCACAAGGACAGGAGGGGAGGGTTGGGGTTGTCCAGCCTGGAGAGGAGAAGGCTCCGGGGAGACCTTGGAGCAGCCTTGAAGGGGCTCCAGGAGAGCTGGGGAGGGGCTCTTGGTCAGGGGGTGCAGGGATGGGGCGAGGGGGAAGGGGTTGAGCTGGAAGAGGGGACATTGGGGGGAGATCTTGGGGGGGATTGGGGGGAGATATTGGGGGAGATTGGGGGGAGATCTTGGGGGGGATTGGGGGGAGATCTTGGGGGGGATTGGGGGGAGATCTTGGGGGGGATTGGGGGGAGATCTTGGGGAGATTCAGGGGAGATCTTGGAGATTGGGGGGAGATCTTGAGGGGGATTGGGGGGAGATCTTGGGGAGATTCAGGGGAGATCTTGGGGGAGATTCAGGGGAGATCTTGGGGGACATTGAAGGGAGATCTTGGGGGACATTGAAGGGAGATCTTGGGAGATTCAGGGGAGATCTTGGGAGATTGGGGGGAGATCTTGGGGAGATTGAGGGAGATCTTGGAGGACATTGAGGGGAGATCTTGGGGGAGATTGGGGGGAGATCTTGGGGGGGATTGGGGGGAGATCTTGGAGGAGATTGGGGGGAGATCTTGGGGGATTCAGGGGAGATCTTGGGAGATTGGGGGAGATCTTGGGGGAGATTGAGGGGAGATCTTGGAGGACATTGAGGGGAGATCTTGGGGGGGATTGGGGGGAGATCTTGGGGGAGATTGGGGGGAGATCTTGGGGGGATTGGGGGGAGATCTTGGGGGGATTGGGGGGAGATCTTGAGGGAGATTCAGGGGAGATCTTGGGGGACATTGAGGGGAGATATTAGGGGAGATCTTGGGGGAGATCTTGGGGAGATCTTAGAGGACATTGGGGGGAGATCTTGGGAGATATTGGGGGGGGATTGGGGGGAGATCTTGGAGGACATTGAGGGGAGATCTTGGGGAGACTGGGGGGAGATCTTGGGAGAGATTGGGGGGAGATTGAGGGGAGATCTTGAGGGGGATTGGGGGGAGATTGAGGGGAGATCTTGAGGGGGATTGGGGGGAGATCTTGGGGGTGATTGAGGGGAGATCTTGAGGGGGATTGAGGAGAGATCTTGGGGGAGATTCAGGGGAGATCTTGAGGGGGATTGGGGGGAGATCTTGAGGGGGATTGGGGGGAGATCTTGGGGGGGATTGAGGGAAGATATTGGGGGACATTGAAGGGAGATCTTGGAGGACATTGAAGGGAGATCTTGGGGGAGATTGAGGGGAAATTCTTCATTATAAGGATTTTGCCCAGAGAAGCTGTGGCTGCCCCATCCCTGGAGGTGTCCAAGGTTGGGTTGGGTGGGGCTTGGAGCCCCCTGATCCAGGGGGAGGTGTCCAGGGGGTGTTGGACCTGGATGGGCTTTGAGGTCCCTTCAAACCCTTCCATGATTCATCCCATGATTCCGAGGCCTCAGGGCTTGTGAAGGGAGAGCCAATGATCCAGGGAGATCATGGTGAGGAGGTGGCAAGGGGAAAGCAGGAGCATGGGAGGCTTTTGAGGAGAGAGGAGGAAGGAGAAACCGTGATCCAGGGAGGTCCCCAGGAGATGAAGGGGCAAGAGGAGACCAGGAAACCAGAGGAGGGGCCGGGATCGCTATGGAGGAGGAAGGAAAGGCCGGGATCCAGGGGGATCCATCAGGGAGAAGGGGCAAGAGGGGACCAAGGAACCAGAGAGAGGGAAGGGAAGGCTGTGGAGAAGGAAGGAAAGGCCGTGATCCAGGGAGATCCTTGGGGAGAAGGAGCAAGAGGGGACCAAGAAACCAGAGAGGGGACAGGAAAGGGTCTGGAGGAGGGAGGAAAGGCCATGATTCAGGGAGATCATCAGGGAGAAGGGGCAAGAGGGGACCAAGAAACCAGAGAGGGACAGGAAAGGCTGTGGAGAAGGAAGGAAAGGCCACGATCCAGGGAGATCCTTGGGGAGAAGGAGCAAGAGGGGACCAAGAAACCAGAGAGGGGACAGGAAAGAGTCTGGAGGAGGGAGGAAAGGCCACGATTCAGGGAGATCATCAGGGAGAAGAGGCAAGAGGGGACCAGGAAAGCAGAGAGAGGGCAGGGAAGGTCTGGAGGAGGAAGGAAAGGCCACGATCCAGGGAGATCCTCGGGGAGAAGGAGCAAGAGGGGATCAAGAAACCAGAGAGAGGGCAGGGAAGGGTCTGGAGGAGGGAGGAAAGGCCGTGATCCAGGGAGATCCTTGGGGAGAAGGAGCAAGAGGGGACCAAGAAACCAGAGAGAGGGCAGGGAAGGCTGTGGGGGCAGCAGTTCCTGAAACACCACCTCCCCCAAGGCCCCTTTTTCCCTTCTCCCTGGCCCTTCCTCCCCAGACAAGACCATCATCATGTGGAAGCTGACCCGTGACGAGACCAACTACGGGATCCCGCAGCGAGCTCTGCGCGGGCACTCGCACTTCGTCAGCGACGTCGTCATCTCCTCCGACGGGCAGTTCGCGCTCTCGGGATCCTGGGATGGCACCCTGCGCCTCTGGGACCTCACCACGTGAGCTGCCAGGGTGGGGTTGGGGGGGATTGGGGGGATTGGGGGGGATTGGGGGGGATTGGGGGGGATTGGGGGGGGATTGGGGGGGATTGGGGGGGGTTGGGTGGGATTGGGTGGGATTGGGGGGATTGGGTGGTGTTTCGTGGCCCTTCCAGCTCCGTTTGGGCTCTGGGAGGAGAGAGAGGGGGGTGGAGAGGTCGTCGGCGCGCTTGGAAGACGAAGGGATTTGGTTTTGGGGTGGAAGGTGGATCCCAGGGGGGATTTGGTTTTGGGGTGGAAGGTGG
>JAUMJJ010001211.1:0-23866 GCA_033556795.1 Tapera naevia | reverse complement strand
CAAAACTGGGTTCATTTTTCCCATAATCGGGTTTTTTTCTCCCAAACTGGGTTCATTTTCCCAAAATTCGGTTTTTTTACCCAATTACTGGGTTCATTTTCCCAAAAATATTTTTTTTTTCCCAAAATTGGGTTCATTTTCCTTAAAAACGGGTTTTTTACCCAAAACTGGGTTCATTTTCTGCATAAATAGCTTTTATCCTCCGAAACTATATTCATTTTCCACAAAATCCTTATTTTCCCCAAAACTGGATGCTTTTTCTCCAAAATCAGGTGTTCCCCTCCAAACTGATTTCATTTTCCCCAAAATCTTCTATTTCCACTCCACACTGGGTTCATTTTCCCCAAAATCAGGATTTTTTCTCCATTACTGGGTTCATTTTCCCCAAAATCATTTTTTCCCCCAAAACTCGGTTCATTTTCCCCAAAATCATTTTTTCCCCAAAACTGGGTTCATTTTCCCCAAATCCGGGGTTTTCCCCCAAAACTGGGTTCATTTTCCCCAAAATCAGGTTTTTTTCCCCATTACTGGGTTAATTTTCCCCAAAATAATTTTATTCCCAAAACTGATTTCATTTTCCTCAAAATAATTTTTTCCCCAAAACTGGGTTCATTTTTCCCATAATCGGGTTTTTTTCCTCCCAAACGGGGTTCATTTTCCCCAAAATTCGGGTTTTTTACCCAATTACTGGGTTCATTTTCCCAAAAATAATTTTTTTTCCCCAAAATTGGCTTCATTTTCCTTAAAAACGGGTTTTTTTACCCAAAACTGGGTTCATTTTCTGCATAAATAGTTTTTATCCTCCGAAACTATATTCATTTTCCACAAAATCCTTATTTTCCCCCAAAACTGGATGCTTTTTCTCCAAAATCAGGTGTTCCCCTCCAAACAGTGTTCATTTTCTCCAAAATCTTCTATTTCCACTCCACACTGGGTTCATTTTACCCAAAATCCTTTTTCTCCCCCAAAAACTGGGAACATTTTCACACAAATCAGGTTTTCCCCTCCAAACTGATTTCATTTTCCCCAAAATCTTCAATTTCCACTCCACACTGGTTCATTTTCCCCAAAATCAGGATTTTTTCTCCATTACTGGGTTCATTTTCCCCAAAATCATTTTTTCCCCCAAAACTGTGTTCATTTTCCCCAAAATATGTTTTTTTTCCACCAAAACTGGGTTTATTTCCCTAAATATTGGGTTTTCCCCACCAAATTGTGTTCATTTTCTCCAAAACCTGGTTGTTTTGGAGAAGCCCCAATTACTGGCTTTATTTCCCAAAAAATTTGTTTTTCCCTCAAAACTGGGTTCATTTAATCAAAAACGGGTTATCCCCTCCAAACTGGGTTAATTTTCCCCATAATCAGCTTCTTTCTTCCTAAACTGGGTTCATTTTCCCCAAAATTCTTTTTTTCCACAAAACACTGGGTGCATTTTCACACAAATCTAGTTTTCCCCTCCAGTGTTCATTTTCCCCAAAACCAGGTTTTTTTCACCTCCAGTGTTCATTTTCCCCAAAATCGGATTTTTTCCTCCCAAACTGGGTTGATTTTCCCCAAAGTCGTTTTTTTTACAGCAAAAGTCGGTTCATTTCTCTACAAGTCTTCCCCCCCCCCCCAACTCTGCTTATTTCCCCCAAAATTCGGTTTTTTTTACCCAATTACTGCGTTCATTTTCCCCAAAATCGGATTTTTTCCTCCCAAACTGGGTTGATTTTCCCCAAAGTCGTTTTTTTTACAGCAAAAGTCGGTTCATTTCTCTACAAGTCTTCCCCCCCCCCCCCAACTCTGCTTATTTCCCCCAAAATTCGGGGTTTTTTTACCCAATTACTGCGTTCATTTTCCCCAAAATAATTTTTTCCCCAAAAACTGGGTTCATTTTCCTTAAAAACGTTTTTTTCCCCAAAACTGTGTTCATTTTCCGTATAATCAGAATTTTTCCTCCGAAACTAGGTTCATTTTCCGCAAAATCCCTATTAACCCCCAAAACTGGGTACATTTTCACACAAATCAGGTTGTCCCGTCCAAACTGATTTCATTTTCCTCAAAACCTTCTATTTCCACTCCGCACTTGGTTCATTTTCCCCAAAATCAGGGTTTTTCCCCATTACTGGGTTCATTTTCTCCAAAATCAGGGGTTTTTCTCACAAAGTGGGTTAATTTTTCCAAAATCATTTTTTTTACCCCAAAACTGGGTTCATTTTCCCCAAAATATGTTTTTTCCACCAAAACTGGGTTTATTTCCCTACATATTAGGTTTTCCCCAACAAACTGTGTTCATTTTCCCCCCAAATCCGGGTTTTTTACCCGATCACTGGTTCATTTTCCCCAAAATCATTTTTTCCCCCAAAACTGGGTTCATTTTCCTTGAAAACAGTTTTTTCCGCAAAACTGGGTTCATTTTCCACATAATCAGCTTTTTTCCTCCGAAAATAGGTTCATTTTACATAAAATCCTTATTTCCCCCCAAAACTCAGTTCATTTTCACAAAAATCAGGTTTTCCCCTCCTATCTGATTTCATTTTCCCCAAAATCTTCTATTTCCACTCCGCACTTGGTTCATTTTCCCCAAAATCAGGATTTTTCCCCATTACTGCGTTCATTTTCCCCAAAATATATTTTTTCCACAAAACTGGGTTTATTTCCCTACAAATTGGGTTTTCCCCACCAGACTGGGTTCATTTTTCTCCAAAATCCGGGGTTTTTACCCAATTACTGGCTTTATTTCCACAAAATATTTTTTCCCCCCAAACTGGGTTCATTTTCCTCATAATCAGCTTCTATCCTCCCAAACTGGGTTCATTTTCCCCAAAATCCTTTTTTTCTTCAAAACACTGGGTGCATTTTCACACAAATCAAGTTTTCCCCTCCAAACAGTGTTCATTTTCCCCAAAATCAGGTCTTTTCCCCATTACTGGGTTCATTTCCCAAAATCGGGTTTTTTCCCCCAAAACTGGGTTCATTTTCCCCAAAATCGTTTTTTTCCTCCCAAACTGGGTTGATTTTCCCCAAAGTTGGTTTTTTTCGAGCAAAACTCGGTTCATTTCCCTATAAGTTGGTTCCCCCCCCCCCCCAAACTCTGTTCATTTTCCAAAAAAATCGGGTTTTTTACCCGATTACTGGGTTCATTTTCCCCAAAATAATTTTTTTCCCCCAAAACTGGGTTCATTTTCCTTAAAAATGGATTTTTCCCCCAAAACTGGGTTCATTTTCCGCATAATCAGCATTTTTTTCCCTCCAAAACTAGGTTCATTTTCCAGAAAATCCCTATTAACCCCCAAAACTGGGTACATTTTCACACAAATCAGGTTGTCCCCTCCAAACTGATTTCATTTTCCTCAAAATCCTCTATTTCCACTCCGCACTTGGTTCATTTTCCCCAAAATCAGGATTTTTCCCCATTACTGCGTTCATTTTCCCCAAAATATATTTTTTCCACAAAACTGGGTTTATTTCCCTACAAATTGGGTTTTCCCCACCAGACTGGGTTCATTTTTCTCCAAAATCCGGGGTTTTTACCCAATTACTGGCTTTATTTCCACAAAATATTTCCCCCCCCCCCAAACTGGGTTCATTTCCCCCATAATCAGCTTCTCTCCTCCCAAACTGGGTTAATTTTCCCCAAAATAATTTTTTCCCAAAAAAAACTGGGTTCATTTTCCTCAAAATATGTTTTTTCCACCAAAAATGGGTTTATTTCCCTACATATCGGGTTTTCCCCACCAAATTGTGTTCATTTTCCCCAACATATGGATTTTTGAACCAGTTACTGGCTTTATTTCCCCAAAATCTTTTTTTTTCCTTCAAAACTGGGTTCATTTTCACCAAAAATGTTTTTTTCCCCCAAAACTGGTTTCATTTTCCCCATAATCAGCTTCTTTCCTCCCAAACTGTGTTCATTTTCCCCAGAATCCGGGTTTTCCAATTACTGGGTTCATTCCCCGAAAATTATTTTTTTTCCCCCCATAATTGGGGTAATTTGCCCCAAAATCGGATTTTTTCCTCCCTAACTGGGTTCATTTTCCCCAAAGTCAGTTTTTTTCCACCAAAACTCAGTTCTTTTCCCGAATTTTGTGGAAAATGAACCCAGTTTCAGAGGGAAAAACTGATTATGCAGAAAATGAACCCAGTTTTGGGGAAAACAATTATTTTGGAGAAAACGAACCCAGTAATTGGGTAAAAAAACCGAATTTTGGGGAAAATGAACAAAGTTTGGGGGGGAAAAACCAACTTCTAGGGAAATGAACCGAGTTTTGGTGGAAAAAACCCCGAATTTAGGGAAAATGGACCCAGTTTTGGGGGAAAAATCTGTTTTTGGGGAAAATGAACCAAGTGTGGAGTGGAAATAGAAGATTTTGGGGAAAATGAACACTGTTTTGAGGGGAAAACCTGATTTGTGTGAAAATAAACCCAGTTTTGGGGGGAAATAAGGATTTTGTGTAAAATGAACCTAGTTTCGGAGGAAAAATGCTGATTATGCGGAAAATGAACCCAGTTTTGGCAGAAAAACCCGTTTTTAAGGAAAATGAACCCAGTTTTGGGGAAAAAAAATATTTTGGGAAAATGAACCCAGTAATTGGGTTAAAAAATTCGAATTTTGGGGAAAATGAACAAAGTTTTGGGCGGAGGAAACCAACTTGAAGGGAAATGAACCGAGTTTGGGAGGAAAGAAGCTGATTATGGTGAAAATTAACCCAGTTTGGGGGGGAAAAACCTGATTTGTATGAAAATGCATCCAGTTTGGGGGGGGGGCGAAGTGATTTTGGGGAAAATTAACCCAGTAATTTTGTAAAATTTTGTAAAAAACCCTAATTTGGGGGAAAATGAACACAGTTTGGGGGGAAAACCCCACTTGTAGGTAAATGGTCTCTGTTTTGGTGGAAAAAAATCGATTTTGGGGAAAATGAACAGTGCTTTGGGAAAAAATTATTTTGGGGAAATGAACTCAGTAATTGGGAAATAAACCCGGATTTGGGGGAAAATGAAATCAGTTTGGAGGGGAAAATCTCATTTGTGTGAAAATGCAGCCAGTTTTTTTTGGGGGGGGGGGGAGGGGGGGAAACGATTTCGGGAAAATGAACTCAGTTTTGGTGGAAAAAAACGATTTTGGGGAAATGAATCCAGTAATGGGGAAAAAAATGATTTTGGGGAAAATAAACCCAGTGTGGAGTGGAAATAGAAGATTTTTGGAAAATGTAATCAGTTTGGAGGGGAAAACCTGATTTGTGTGAAAATGCACCCAGTTTTTGTGGGAAAAAAAGGATTTTGGGGAAAATGAACCCAATTTGGGAGGAAAAAAACCCGATTTTGGGGAAAATGAATCCAGTCGGGGGGAGAAAAAAACCCTCATTTTCCACAAAATATGTTTTATTCCAGCAAAACTGGGTTCATTTCCCTACAATTTCATTTTCCACAGAATCTGTTTCTTTCCACCTTAACTGTTTTCCTTTCCCTACAAAATGGGTTCCCCCCCCAAACTCTGTTCATTTTCCCCATAATCGGTTTTTTCCCCATTACTGGTTCATTTTCCCCATAACTGGGTTTATTATATTCAAAAACGGCTTTTTCCCCACAAACTGGCTTCATTCTCCCCATAATCAGTTTTTTTTCTCCCAAACTGTGTTAATTCCTCCCAAAATCTGAAATGACTGTTCGTCAGGGAGGCAAGAAGAAGACCGCCGGGATGTCTTTAGAACCGCGGGCAGAGGCAGCTTTCCGACCGGCTTCAGTTTAGAGAGCTAGCCGGTAAGAGAAGGCGCTGTCTCCGGACCAACGTAATGTTTGCAGCCGGAATGTGGTGTGAAAGCCGGGGAAACACTGTGAAGGCTGCTCAAGAAAGCAGGAGCAGATCCTCTCTTTGCCTGTATTTGTAAGCCTTCGAGAGAGGAATACCCTGCCGGTAAAAAGCTTTCTCTTCTGGCAGCTATTCATGGAAGGAAATTCCAGGATTCTTTAAATTCAAAGGGTTAGTTTCTGCACTCCCTTTGAGGAAAAACAAAACCGTGCAGTTCAGAGAATGTGTGTGAATTCGCTGCCGGCTGTTGTAACAAGTTTCAGCAGAAACAGTTTGCAGAGGCTGAAGGGAATGGACAGGAAAAAAGGCATCTCTCGTCCTTGAACACGAACAGATCATCTGATTATTTGTCTTTTAAATACATTGTTAGGAGGTTAGATGTCATGCTAAAACATTTCCAAAATAGAAAATTCGGGGGTGGGTAGGAGGCAAGATTTTAGACTGCTGTGGACGCGCTTTAATATGCTGCTAGAAATCGGAAAAGACTGTTCGTCAGGGAGGCAAGCAGCAGACCGCCGGGATGTCTGTAGAACCGCGGCGAGAGGCAGCTTTCCGACCGGCTTCAGTTTAGAGAGCTAGCCGGTAAGAGAAGGCACTGTCTCCCGAACAACGTAATGTTTGCAGCTGAAGCCTACTGTGAAAGCCGGGGCTACACTGTGAAGGCTGCGCAAGAAAGCAAAAGCAGCTCGACTGATTGCCTGTATTTGTCAGCCTTCGAGAGAGGAATAGCCTGCCGCTAAAATGCTTTCTTTTCTAGCAGCGATTCATGGAAGAAGATTCGGTGATTCTTTAAAATCAAGGGGTTAGTTTCTGCTCTCCTTTGGAGAAACACAAAACCGTGCCGTTCAGAGAATGTGCTGTGGATTCCCTGCCTGCTGTTTCAGTAGAAAGAGTTTGCAGAGGCTGATGAGACTACACTGGAAAACAGGGATCCCTCGTCCTTGAAGCACGAGCAGATCATCTGATAATATTCCCTTTAATTACATTGTTAGAAGATGAAAAGTCATGCTAAAACAATTTTCATAAATAGCAACTTTCTAAGAGAGAAAGATTTTAGATTCATCTGCATGCGCTGTGATGTGATGCTAGGTATCTGAAATGACTGCTCCTCAGAGCGGCAAGGAGCAGACAGCCGAGATGTCTGTGAAACCGCGGCCAGAGACAGCTTTCTGAGCGGTTTCAGTTTAGAGAGCCAGCCGGCAAGAGAAGGCGCTGTCTCCGGACCAACGTAATGTTTGCAGCCGGAATGTGGTGTGAAAGCCAGGGAAACACTGTGAAGGCTGCTCAAGAAAGCAGGAGCAGATCCTCTCTTTGCCTGTATTTGTAAGCCTTCGAGAGAGGAATACCCTGCCGGTAAAAAGCTTTCTCTTCTGGCAGCTATTCATGGAAGGAAATTCCAGGATTCTTTAAATTCAAAGGGTTAGTTTCTGCACACCCTTGTAGGAAAAACAAAACCTTGCAGTTCAGAGAATGTGTGTGAATTCGCTGCCGGCTGTTGTAACAAGTTTCAGCAGAAACAGTTTGCAGAGGCTGAAGGGAATGGACAGGGAAAAAGGCATCTCTCGTCCTTGAACACGAACAGATCATCTGATTATTTGTCTTTTAAATACATTGTTAGGAGATTAGATGTCATGCTAAAACATTTCCAAAATAGAAAATTCGGGGGTGGGTAGGAGGCAAGATTTTAGACTGCTGTGGACGCGCTTTAATATGCTGCTAGAAATCGGAAAAGACTGTTCGTCAGGGAGGCAAGCAGCAGACCGCCGGGATGTCTGTAGAACCGCGGCGAGAGGCAGCTTTCCGACCGGCTTCAGTTTAGAGAGCTAGCCGGTAAGAGAAGGCACTGTCTCCCGAACAACGTAATGTTTGCAGCTGAAGCCTACTGTGAAAGCCGGGGCTACACTGTGAAGGCTGCGCAAGAAAGCAAAAGCAGCTCGACTGATTGCCTGTATTTGTCAGCCTTCGAGAGAGGAATAGCCTGCCGCTAAAATGCTTTCTTTTCTAGCAGCGATTCATGGAAGAAGATTCGGTGATTCTTTAAAATCAAGGGGTTAGTTTCTGCTCTCCTTTGGAGAAACACAAAACCGTGCCGTTCAGAGAATGTGCTGTGGATTCCCTGCCTGCTGTTTCAGTAGAAAGAGTTTGCAGAGGCTGATGAGACTACACTGGAAAACAGGGATCCCTCGTCCTTGAAGCACGAGCAGATCATCTGATAATATTCCCTTTAATTACATTGTTAGAAGATGAAAAGTCATGCTAAAACAATTTTCATAAATAGCAACTTTCTAAGAGAGAAAGATTTTAGACTCATCTGCATGCGCTGTGATGTGATGCTAGATATCTGAAATGACTGCTCCTCAGAGAGGCAAGGAGCAGACAGCCGAGATGTCTGTGAAACCGCGGCCAGAGACAGCTTTCTGAGCGGTTTCAGTTTAGAGAGCCAGCCGGCAAGAGAAGGCGCTGTCTCCGGACCAACGTAATGTTTGCAGCCGGAATGTGGTGTGAAAGCCGGGGAAACACTGTGAAGGCTGCTCAAGAAAGCAGGTGCAGATCCTCTCTTTGGCTGTATTTGTTAGCCTTCGAGAGAGGAATACCCTGATGGTAAAAAGCTTTCTCTTCTGGCAGCTATTCATGGAAGGAAATTCCAGGATTCTTTAAAATCAAGGGGTTAGTTTTTGAGATAAATGAACCCATTTTTGGGGGGGGGGGGGGGGGGGGAGTAAAAGGATTTTTGAGAAAGTGAACACAGTAATTGGGAATAAACCCTGATTATGGGGAAAATGAACCCAGTGTGGAGTGGAAATAGAAGCTTTTGTGGAAAATGAACCGTTTTAGGAGGGGAAAACCTGATTTGTGTGAATATGCACCCAGTTTTGGGGGAAAAATAGGATTTTGGGGAAAATGAACCCGGTTTGGGAGGAAAAAATCTGATTTTGGGCGAAATTAATCCAGTTTTGGGATGGAAATAATGATTTTGGTGAAATTTTTGGTGTAATTTTTGGTGAAGTTTTGATTTTTTTTCCCCAAAATCTTCTATTTCCTCTGAAACACTGGGTTCATTTTCCCCAAAATCAGGTTTTTTTCCCCATTACTGGGTTCATTTTCCCCAAAATAATTTTTTTCCCAAAACTGATTTCATTTTCCCCAAAATAATTTTTTCCCCAAAACTGGGTTCATTTTTCCCATAATCGGGTTTTTTTCCTCCCAAACTGGGTTCATTTTCCCCAAAATTCGGGTTTTTTACCCAATTACTGGGTTCATTTTCCCAAAAATAATTTTTTTTCCCCAAAATTGGGTTCATTTTCCTTAAAAACGGGTTTTTTACCCAAAACTGGGTTCATTTTCTGCATAAATAGCTTTTATCCTCCGAAACTATATTCATTTTCCACAAAATCCTTATTTTCCCCCAAAACTGGATGCTTTTTCTCCAAAATCAGGTGTTCCCCTCCAAACTGATTTCATTTTCCCCAAAATCTTCTATTTCCACTCCACACTGGGTTCATTTTCCCCAAAATCAGGATTTTTTCTCCATTACTGGGTTCATTTTCCCCAAAATCATTTTTTCCCCCAAAACTCGGTTCATTTTCCCCAAAATAATTTTTTCCCCCAAAACTGGGTTCATTTTCCCCAAATCCGGGGTTTTCCCCCAAAACTGGGTTCATTTTCCCCAAAATCAGGTTTTTTTCCCCATTACTGGGTTCATTTTCCCCAAAATAATTTTATTCCCAAAACTGATTTCATTTTCCTCAAAATAATTTTTTCCCCAAAACTGGGTTCATTTTTCTCATAATCGGGTTTTTTTCCTCCCAAACGGGGTTCATTTTCCCCAAAATTCGGGTTTTTTACCCAATTACTGGGTTCATTTTCCCAAAAATAATTTTTTTCCCCAAAATTGGCTTCATTTTCCTTAAAAACGGGTTTTTTACCCAAAACTGGGTTCATTTTCTGCATAAATAGTTTTTATCCTCCGAAACTATATTCATTTTCCACAAAATCCTTATATCCCCCCAAAACTGGATGCTTTTTCTCCAAAATCAGGTGTTCCCCTCCAAACAGTGTTCATTTTCTCCAAAATCTTCTATTTCCTCTCCACACTGGGTTCATTTTACCCAAAATCCTTTTTCTCCCCCCAAAACTGGGTACATTTTCACACAAATCAGGTTTCCCCCTCCAAACTGATTTCATTTTCCTCAAAACCTTCTATTTCCACTCCGCACTTGGTTCATTTTCCCCAAAATCAGGGTTTTTCCCCATTACTGGGTTCATTTTCTCCAAAATCAGGGGTTTTTCTCACAAAGTGGGTTAATATTTCCAAAAATCATTTTTTTACCCCAAAACTGGGTTCATTTTCCCCAAAATATGTTTTTTCCACCAAAACTGGGTTTATTTCCCTACATATTAGGTTTTCCCCAACAAACTGTGTTCATTTTCCCCAAAATCCGGGTTTTTTACCCGATCACTGGGTTCATTTTCCCCAAAATCATTTTTTCCCCCAAAACTGGGTTCATTTTCCTTGAAAACAGGTTTTTCCGCAAAACTGGGTTCATTTTCCACATAATCAGCTTTTTTCCTCCGAAAATAGGTTCATTTTACATAAAATCCTTATTTCCCCCCAAAACTCAGTTCATTTTCACAAAAATCAGGTTTTCCCCTCCTATCTGATTTCATTTTCCCCAAAATCTTCTATTTCCATTCCACACTGGGTTCATTTTCCCCAAAATCATTTTTTTCCCCATTACTGGGTTCATTTTCCCCAAAATCATTTTTTCCCCCCAAAACTGGATGCTTTTTCTCCAAAATCAGGTGTTCCCCTCCAAACAGTGTTCATTTTCTCCAAAATCTTCTATTTCCACTCCACACTGGGTTCATTTTACCCAAAATCCTTTTTCTCCCCCAAAAACTGGGTACATTTTCACACAAATCAGGTTTTCCCCTCCAAACTGATTTCATTTTCCCCAAAATCTTCAATTTCCACTCCACACTGGGTTCATTTTCCCCAAAATCAGGATTTTTTCTCCATTACTGGGTTCATTTTCCCCAAAATCATTTTTTCCCCCAAAACTGTGTTCATTTTCCCCAAAATATGTTTTTTTTCCACCAAAACTGGGTTTATTTCCCTAAATATTGGGTTTTCCCCACCAAATTGTGTTCATTTTCTCCAAAACCTGGTTGTTTTGGAGAAGCCCCAATTACTGGCTTTATTTCCCAAAAAATTTGTTTTTCCCTCAAAACTGGGTTCATTTTAATCAAAAACGGGTTATCCCCTCCAAACTGGGTTAATTTTCCCCATAATCAGCTTCTTTCTTCCTAAACTGGGTTCATTTTCCCCAAAATTCTTTTTTTCCACAAAACACTGGGTGCATTTTCACACAAATCTAGTTTTCCCCTCCAGTGTTCATTTTCCCCAAAACCAGGTTTTTTTCACCTCCAGTGTTCATTTTCCCCAAAATCGGATTTTTTCCTCCCAAACTGGGTTGATTTTCCCCAAAGTCGGTTTTTTTACAGCAAAAGTCGGTTCATTTCTCTACAAGTCTTCCCCCCCCCCCCCCAACTCTGCTTATTTCCCCCAAAATTCGGGTTTTTTTTACCCAATTACTGCGTTCATTTTCCCCAAAATAATTTTTTCCCCAAAAACTGGGTTCATTTTCCTTAAAAACGTTTTTTTCCCCCAAAACTGGGTTCATTTTCCGTATAATCAGAATTTTTCCTCCGAAACTAGGTTCATTTTCCGCAAAATCCCTATTAACCCCCAAAACTGGGTACATTTTCACACAAATCAGGTTGTCCCGTCCAAACTGATTTCATTTTCCTCAAAACCTTCTATTTCCACTCCGCACTTGGTTCATTTTCCCCAAAATCAGGGTTTTTCCCCATTACTGGGTTCATTTTCTCCAAAATCAGGGTTTTTTCTCACAAAGTGGGTTAATTTTTCCAAAAATCATTTTTTTTACCCCAAAACTGGGTTCATTTTCCCCAAAATATGTTTTTTCCACCAAAACTGGGTTTATTTCCCTACATATTAGGTTTTCCCCAACAAACTGTGTTCATTTTCACCCAAATCCGGGTTTTTTACCCGATCACTGGGTTCATTTTCCCCAAAATCATTTTTTCCCCCAAAACTGGGTTCATTTTCCTTGAAAACAGTTTTTTTCCGCAAAACTGGGTTCATTTTCCACATAATCAGCTTTTTTCCTCCGAAAATAGGTTCATTTTACATAAAATCCTTATTTCCCCCCAAAACTCAGTTCATTTTCACAAAAATCAGGTTTTCCCCTCCTATCTGATTTCATTTTCCCCAAAATCTTCTATTTCCACTCCGCACTTGGTTCATTTTCCCCAAAATCAGGATTTTTCCCCATTACTGCGTTCATTTTCCCCAAAATATATTTTTTCCACAAAACTGGGTTTATTTCCCTACAAATTGGGTTTTCCCCACCAGACTGGGTTCATTTTTCTCCAAAATCCGGGGGTTTTACCCAATTACTGGCTTTATTTCCACAAAATATTTTTTCCCCCCCAAACTGGGTTCATTTTCCTCATAATCAGCTTCTATCCTCCCAAACTGGGTTCATTTTCCCCAAAATCCTTTTTTTCTTCAAAACACTGGGTGCATTTTCACACAAATCAAGTTTTCCCCTCCAAACAGTGTTCATTTTCCCCAAAATCAGGTTTTTTCCCCATTACTGGGTTCATTTCCCCAAAATCGGGTTTTTTTCCCCCAAAACTGGGTTCATTTTCCCCAAAATCGTTTTTTTCCCTCCCAAACTGGGTTGATTTTCCCCAAAGTTGTTTTTTTTTCGAGCAAAACTCGGTTCATTTCCCTACAAGTTGGTTCCCCCCCCCCCCCAAACTCTGTTCATTTTCCAAAAAAATCGGGTTTTTTACCCGATTACTGGGTTCATTTTCCCCAAAATAATTTTTTTCCCCCAAACTGGGTTCATTTTCCTTAAAAATGGATTTTTCCCCCAAAACTGGGTTCATTTTCCGCATAATCAGCATTTTTTCCCTCCAAAACTAGGTTCATTTTCCAGAAAATCCCTATTAACCCCCAAAACTGGGTACATTTTCACACAAATCAGGTTGTCCCCTCCAAACTGATTTCATTTTCCTCAAAATCTTCTATTTCCACTCCGCACTTGGTTCATTTTCCCCAAAATCAGGATTTTTCCCCATTACTGCGTTCATTTTCCCCAAAATATATTTTTTTCCACAAAACTGGGTTTATTTCCCTACAAATTGGGTTTTCCCCACCAGACTGGGTTCATTTTTCTCCAAAATCCGGGGTTTTTACCCAATTACTGGCTTTATTTCCACAAAATATTTCCCCCCCCCCCAAACTGGGTTCATTTCCCCCATAATCAGCTTCTCTCCTCCCAAACTGGGTTCATTTTCCCCAAAATAATTTTTTCCCAAAAAAAACTGGGTTCATTTTCCTCAAAATATTTTTTTTCCACCAAAAATGGGTTTATTTCCCTACATATCGGGTTTTCCCCACCAAATTGTGTTCATTTTCCCCAACATATGGATTTTTGAACCAGTTACTGGCTTTATTTCCCCAAAATCTTTTTTTTTCCTTCAAAACTGGGTTCATTTTCACCAAAAATGTTTTTTTCCCCCAAAACTGGTTTCATTTTCCCCATAATCAGCTTCTTTCCTCCCAAACTGTGTTCATTTTCCCCAGAATCCGGGTTTTCCAATTACTGGGTTCATTCCCCGAAAATTATTTTTTTTTCCCCCCATAATTGGGGTAATTTGCCCCAAAATCGGATTTTTTCCTCCCTAACTGGGTTCATTTTCCCCAAAGTCAGCTTTTTTCCACCAAAACTCAGTTCATTTCCCGAATTTTGTGGAAAATGAACCCAGTTTCAGAGGGAAAAACTGATTATGCAGAAAATGAACCCAGTTTTGGGGAAAACAATTATTTTGGAGAAAACGAACCCAGTAATTGGGTAAAAAAACCGAATTTTGGGGAAAATGAACAAAGTTTGGGGGGGAAAAACCAACTTCTAGGGAAATGAACCGAGTTTTGGTGGAAAAAAAAACGAATTTAGGGAAAATGGACCCAGTTTTGGGGGAAAAATCTGTTTTTGGGGAAAATGAACCAAGTGTGGAGTGGAAATAGAAGATTTTGGGGAAAATGAACACTGTTTTGAGGGGAAAACCTGATTTGTGTGAAAATAAACCCAGTTTTGGGGGGAAATAAGGATTTTGTGTAAAATGAACCTAGTTTCGGAGGAAAAATGCTGATTATGCGGAAAATGAACCCAGTTTTGGCAGAAAAACCCGTTTTTAAGGAAAATGAACCCAGTTTTGGGGAAAAAAAATATTTTGGGAAAATGAACCCAGTAATTGGGTTAAAAAATTCGAATTTTGGGGAAAATGAACAAAGTTTTGGGCGGAGGAAACCAACTTGAAGGGAAATGAACCGAGTTTGGGAGGAAAGAAGCTGATTATGGTGAAAATTAACCCAGTTTGGGGGGGAAAAACCTGATTTGTATGAAAATGCATCCAGTTTGGGGGGGGGGGCGAAGTGATTTTGGGGAAAATTAACCCAGTAATTTTGTAAAATTTTGTAAAAAACCCTAATTTGGGGGAAAATGAACACAGTTTGGGGGGAAAACCCAACTTGTAGGTAAATGGTCTCTGTTTTGGTGGAAAAAAATCGATTTTGGGGAAAATGAACAGTGCTTTGGGAAAAAATTATTTTGGGGAAATGAACTCAGTAATTGGGAAATAAACCCGGATTTGGGGGAAAATGAAATCAGTTTGGAGGGGAAAATCTCATTTGTGTGAAAATGCAGCCAGTTTTTTTTTGGGGGGGGAGGGGGGGAAACGATTTCGGGAAAATGAACTCAGTTTTGGTGGAAAAAAACGATTTTGGGGAAATGAATCCAGTAATGGGGAAAAAAATGATTTTGGGGAAAATAAACCCAGTGTGGAGTGGAAATAGAAGATTTTTGGAAAATGTAATCAGTTTGGAGGGGAAAACCTGATTTGTGTGAAAATGCACCCAGTTTTTGTGGGAAAAAAAGGATTTTGGGGAAAATGAACCCAATTTGGGAGGAAAAAAACCCGATTTTGGGGAAAATGAATCCAGTCGGGGGGAGAAAAAAACCCTCATTTTCCACAAAATATGTTTTATTCCAGCAAAACTGGGTTCATTTCCCTACAATTTCATTTTCCACAGAATCTGTTTCTTTCCACCTTAACTGTGTTCCTTTCCCTACAAAATGGGTTTCCCCCCCCCCAAACTCTGTTCATTTTCCCCATAATCGGTTTTTTCCCCATTACGGGTTCATTTTCCCCATAACTGGGTTTATTATATTCAAAAACGGCTTTTTCCCCACAAACTGGCTTCATTCTCCCCATAATCAGTTTTTTTTCTCCCAAACTGTGTTAATTCCTCCCAAAATCTGAAATGACTGTTCGTCAGGGAGGCAAGAAGAAGACCGCCGGGATGTCTTTAGAACCGCGGGCAGAGGCAGCTTTCCGACCGGCTTCAGTTTAGAGAGCTAGCCGGTAAGAGAAGGCGCTGTCTCCGGACCAACGTAATGTTTGCAGCCGGAATGTGGTGTGAAAGCCGGGGAAACACTGTGAAGGCTGCTCAAGAAAGCAGGAGCAGATCCTCTCTTTGCCTGTATTTGTAAGCCTTCGAGAGAGGAATACCCTGCCGGTAAAAAGCTTTCTCTTCTGGCAGCTATTCATGGAAGGAAATTCCAGGATTCTTTAAATTCAAAGGGTTAGTTTCTGCACACCCTTGTAGGAAAAACAAAACCTTGCAGTTCAGAGAATGTGTGTGAATTCGCTGCCGGCTGTTGTAACAAGTTTCAGCAGAAACAGTTTGCAGAGGCTGAAGGGAATGGACAGGAAAAAAGGCATCTCTCGTCCTTGAACACGAACAGATCATCTGATTATTTGTCTTTTAAATACATTGTTAGGAGATTAGATGTCATGCTAAAACATTTCCAAAATAGAAAATTCGGGGGTGGGTAGGAGGCAAGATTTTAGACTGCTGTGGACGCGCTTTAATATGCTGCTAGAAATCGGAAAAGACTGTTCGTCAGGGAGGCAAGCAGCAGACCGCCGGGATGTCTGTAGAACCGCGGCGAGAGGCAGCTTTCCGACCGGCTTCAGTTTAGAGAGCTAGCCGGTAAGAGAAGGCGCTGTCTCCCGAACAACGTAATGTTTGCAGCTGAAGCCTACTGTGAAAGCCGGGGCTACACTGTGAAGGCTGCGCAAGAAAGCAAAAGCAGCTCGACTGATTGCCTGTATTTGTCAGCCTTCGAGAGAGGAATAGCCTGCCGCTAAAATGCTTTCTTTTCTAGCAGCGATTCATGGAAGAAGATTCGGTGATTCTTTAAAATCAAGGGGTTAGTTTCTGCTCTCCTTTGGAGAAACACAAAACCGTGCCGTTCAGAGAATGTGCTGTGGATTCCCTGCCTGCTGTTTCAGTAGAAAGAGTTTGCAGAGGCTGATGAGACTACACTGAAAAACAGGGATCCCTCGTCCTTGAAGCACGAGCAGATCATCTGATAATATTCCCTTTAATTACATTGTTAGAAGATGAAAAGTCATGCTAAAACAATTTTCATAAATAGCAACTTTCTAAGAGAGAAATAATTTAGACTCATCTGCATGCGCTGTGATGTGATGATGCTAGGTATCTGAAATGACTGCTCCTCAGAGCGGCAAGGAGCAGACAGCCGAGATGTCTGTGAAACCGCGGCCAGAGACAGCTTTCTGAGCGGTTTCAGTTTAGAGAGCCAGCCGGCAAGAGAAGGCGCTGTCTCCGGACCAACGTAATGTTTGCAGCCGGAATGTGGTGTGAAAGCCGGGGAAACACTGTGAAGGCTGCTCAAGAAAGCAGGAGCAGATCCTCTCTTTGCCTGTATTTGTAAGCCTTCGAGAGAGGAATACCCTGCCGGTAAAAAGCTTTCTCTTCTGGCAGCTATTCATGGAAGGAAATTCCAGGATTCTTTAAATTCAAAGGGTTAGTTTCTGCACACCCTTGTAGGAAAAACAAAACCTTGCAGTTCAGAGAATGTGTGTGAATTCGCTGCCGGCTGTTGTAACAAGTTTCAGCAGAAACAGTTTGCAGAGGCTGAAGGGAATGGACAGGAAAAAAGGCATCTCTCGTCCTTGAACACGAACAGATCATCTGATTATTTGTCTTTTAAATACATTGTTAGGAGATTAGATGTCATGCTAAAACATTTCCAAAATAGAAAATTCGGGGGTGGGTAGGAGGCAAGATTTTAGACTGCTGTGGACGCGCTTTAATATGCTGCTAGAAATCGGAAAAGACTGTTCGTCAGGGAGGCAAGCAGCAGACCGCCGGGATGTCTGTAGAACCGCGGCGAGAGGCAGCTTTCCGACCGGCTTCAGTTTAGAGAGCTAGCCGGTAAGAGAAGGCGCTGTCTCCCGAACAACGTAATGTTTGCAGCTGAAGCCTACTGTGAAAGCCGGGGCGACACTGTGAAGGCTGCGCAAGAAAGCAAAAGCAGCTCGACTGATTGCCTGTATTTGTCAGCCTTCGAGAGAGGAATAGCCTGCCGCTAAAATGCTTTCTTTTCTAGCAGCGATTCATGGAAGAAGATTCGGTGATTCTTTAAAATCAAGGGGTTACTTTCTGCTCTCCTTTGGAGAAACACAAAACCGTGCCGTTCAGAGAATGTGCTGTGGATTCCCTGCCTGCTGTTTCAGTAGAAAGAGTTTGCAGAGGCTGATGAGACTACACTGGAAAACAGGGATCCCTCGTCCTTGAAGCACGAGCAGATCATCTGATAATATTCCCTTTAATTACATTGTTAGAAGATGAAAAGTCATGCTAAAACAACTTTCATAAATAGCAACTTTCTAAGAGAGAAAGATTTTAGACTCATGTGCATGCGCTGTGATGTGATGCTAGATATCTGAAATGACTGCTCCTCAGAGCGGCAAGGAGCAGACAGCCGAGATGTCTGTGAAACCGCGGCCAGAGACAGCTTTCTGAGCGGTTTCAGTTTAGAGAGCCAGCCGGCAAGAGAAGGCGCTGTCTCCGGACCAACGTAATGTTTGCAGCCGGAATGTGGTGTGAAAGCCGGGGAAACACTGTGAAGGCTGCTCAAGAAAGCAGGTGCAGATCCTCTCTTTGCCTGTATTTGTTAGCCTTCGAGAGAGGAATACCCTGATGGTAAAAAGCTTTCTCTTCTGGCAGCTATTCATGGAAGGAAATTCCAGGATTCTTTAAATTCAAAGGGTTAGTTTCTGCACACCCTTGTAGGAAAAACAAAACCTTGCAGTTCAGAGAATGTGTGTGAATTCGCTGCCGGCTGTTGTAACAAGTTTCAGCAGAAACAGTTTGCAGAGGCTGAAGGGAATGGACAGGAAAAAAGGCATCTCTCGTCCTTGAACACGAACAGATCATCTGATTATTTGTCTTTTAAATACATTGTTAGGAGATTAGATGTCATGCTAAAACATTTCCAAAATAGAAAATTCGGGGGTGGGTAGGAGGCAAGATTTTAGACTGCTGTGGACGCGCTTTAATATGCTGCTAGAAATCGGAAAAGACTGTTCGTCAGGGAGGCAAGCAGCAGACCGCCGGGATGTCTGTAGAACCGCGGCGAGAGGCAGCTTTCCGACCGGCTTCAGTTTAGAGAGCTAGCCGGTAAGAGAAGGCGCTGTCTCCCGAACAACGTAATGTTTGCAGCTGAAGCCTACTGTGAAAGCCGGGGCTACACTGTGAAGGCTGCGCAAGAAAGCAAAAGCAGCTCGACTGATTGCCTGTATTTGTCAGCCTTCGAGAGAGGAATAGCCTGCCGCTAAAATGCTTTCTTTTCTAGCAGCGATTCATGGAAGAAGATTCGGTGATTCTTTAAAATCAAGGGGTTACTTTCTGCTCTCCTTTGGAGAAACACAAAACCGTGCCGTTCAGAGAATGTGCTGTGGATTCCCTGCCTGCTGTTTCAGTAGAAAGAGTTTGCAGAGGCTGATGAGACTACACTGGAAAACAGGGATCCCTCGTCCTTGAAGCACGAGCAGATCATCTGATAATATTCCCTTTATATACATTGTTAGAAGATGAAAAGTCATGCTAAAACAACTTTCATAAATAGCAACTTTCTAAGAGAGAAAGATTTTAGACTCATGTGCATGCGCTGTGATGTGATGCTAGATATCTGAAATGACTGCTCCTCAGAGCGGCAAGGAGCAGACAGCCGAGATGTCTGTGAAACCGCGGCCAGAGACAGCTTTCTGAGCGGTTTCAGTTTAGAGAGCCAGCCGGCAAGAGAAGGCGCTGTCTCCGGACCAACGTAATGTTTGCAGCCGGAATGTGGTGTGAAAGCCGGGGAAACACTGTGAAGGCTGCTCAAGAAAGCAGGTGCAGATCCTCTCTTTGCCTGTATTTGTTAGCCTTCGAGAGAGGAATACCCTGATGGTAAAAAGCTTTCTCTTCTGGCAGCTATTCATGGAAGGAAATTCCAGGATTCTTTAAAATCAAGGGGTTAGTTTTTGAGATAAATGAACCCATTTTTGGGGGGGGGGGGGGGGGGGGGGGGAGTAAAAGGATTTTTGAGAAAGTGAACACAGTAATTGGGAATAAACCCTGATTATGGGGAAAATGAACCCAGTGTGGAGTGGAAATAGAAGCTTTTGTGGAAAATGAACCGTTTTAGGAGGGGAAAACCTGATTTGTGTGAATATGCACCCAGTTTTGGGGGAAAAATAGGATTTTGGGGAAAATGAACCCGGTTTGGGAGGAAAAATTCTGATTTTGGGGGAAATGAATCCAGTTTTGGGAGGGAAATAATGATTTTGGTGAAATTTTTGGTGTAATTTTTGGTGAAGTTTTGATTTTTTTTCCCCAAAATCTTCTATTTCCTCTGAAACACTGGGTTCATTTTCCCCAAAATCAGTTTTTTTTCCCCATTACTGGGTTCATTTTCCCCAAAATAATTTTTTTCCCAAAACTGATTTCATTTTCCCCAAAATAATTTTTTCCCCAAAACTGGGTTCATTTTTCCCATAATTGGGTTTTTTTCCTCCCAAACGGGGTTCATTTTCCCCAAAATTCGGGTTTTTTACCCAATTACTGGGTTCATTTTACCAAACATAATTTTTTTTCCCCAAAATTGGGTTCATTTTCCTTAAAAACGGGTTTTTTACCCAAAACTGGGTTCATTTTCTGCATAAATAGCTTTTATCCTCCGAAACTATATTCATTTTCCACAAAATCCTTATTTTCCCCCAAAACTGGATGCTTTTTCTCCAAAATCAGGTGTTCCCCTCCAAACTGATTTCATTTTCCCCAAAATCTTCTATTTCCACTCCACACTGGGTTCATTTTCCCCAAAATCAGGATTTTTTCTCCATTACTGGGTTCATTTTCCCCAAAATCATTTTTTCCCCCAAAACTGGGTTCATTTTCCCCAAATCCGGGGTTTTCCCCCAAAACTGGGTTCATTTTCCCCAAAATCAGGTTTTTTTCCCCATTACTGGGTTCATTTTCCCCAAAATAATTTTTTTCCCAAAACTGATTTCATTTTCCTCAAAATAATTTTTTCCCCAAAACTGGGTTCATTTTTCTCATAATCGGGTTTTTTTCCTCCCAAACGGGGTTCATTTTCCCCAAAATTCGGGTTTTTTACCCAATTACTGGGTTCATTTTCCCAAAAATAATTTTTTTTCCCCAAAATTGGCTTCATTTTCCTTAAAAACGGGTTTTTTACCCAAAACTGGGTTCATTTTCTGCATAAATAGTTTTTATCCTCCGAAACTATATTCATTTTCCACAAAATCCTTATTTCCCCCCAAAACTGGATGCTTTTTCTCCAAAATCAGGTGTTCCCCTCCAAACAGTGTTCATTTTCTCCAAAATCTTCTATTTCCACTCCACACTGGGTTCATTTTACCCAAAATCCTTTTTCTCCCCCAAAAACTGGGTACATTTTCACACAAATCAGGTTTTCCCCTCCAAACTGATTTCATTTTCCCCAAAATCTTCAATTTCCACTCCACACTGGGTTCATTTTCCCCAAAATCAGGATTTTTTCTCCATTACTGGGTTCATTTTCCCCAAAATCATTTTTTCCCCCAAAACTGTGTTCATTTTCCCCAAAATATGTTTTTTTTCCACCAAAACTGGGTTTATTTCCCTAAATATTGGGTTTTCCCCACCAAATTGTGTTCATTTTCTCCAAAACCTGGTTGTTTTGGAGAAGCCCCAATTACTGGCTTTATTTCCCAAAAAATTTGTTTTTCCTCAAAACTGGGTTCATTTTAATCAAAAACGGGTTATCCCCTCCAAACTGGGTTAATTTTCCCCATAATCAGCTTCTTTCTTCCTAAACTGGGTTCATTTTCCCCAAAATCCTTTTTTTCCACAAAACACTGGGTGCATTTTCACACAAATCTAGTTTTCCCCTCCAGTGTTCATTTTCCCCAAAACCAGGTTTTTTTCACCTCCAGTGTTCATTTTCCCCAAAATCGGATTTTTTCCTCCAAAACTGGGTTGATTTTCCCCAAAGTCGGTTTTTTTACAGCAAAAGTCGGTTCATTTCTCTACAAGTCTTCCCCCCCCCAACTCTGCTGATTTTCCCCAAAATTCGGGTTTTTTTACCCAATTACTGCGTTCATTTTCCCCAAAATAATTTTTTCCCCAAAACTGTGTTCATTTTCCGTATAATCAGAATTTTTCCTCCGAAACTAGGTTCATTTTCCGCAAAATCCCTATTAACCCCCAAAACTGGGTACATTTTCACACAAATCAGGTTGTCCCGTCCAAACTGATTTCATTTTCCTCAAAACCTTCTATTTCCGCTCCGCACTTTGTTCATTTTCCCCAAAATCAGGGTTTTTCCCCATTACTGGGTTCATTTTCTCCAAAATCAGGGGTTTTTCTCACAAAGTGGGTTAATTTTTCCAAAAATCATTTTTTTACCCCAAAACTGGGTTCATTTTCCCCAAAATATGTTTTTTCCACCAAAACTGGGTTTATTTCCCTACATATTAGGTTTTCCCCAACAAACTGTGTTCATTTTCCCCAAAATCCGGGTTTTTTACCCGATCACTGGGTTCATTTTCCCCAAAATCATTTTTTCCCCCAAAACTGGGTTCATTTTCCTTGAAAACAGGTTTTTCCGCAAAACTGGGTTCATTTTCCACATAATCAGCTTTTTTCCTCCGAAAATAGGTTCATTTTACATAAAATCCTTATTTCCCCCCAAAACTCAGTTCATTTTCACAAAAATCAGGTTTTCCCCTCCTATCTGATTTCATTTTCCCCAAAATCTTCTATTTCCATTCCACACTGGGTTCATTTTCCCCAAAATCATTTTTTTCCCCATTACTGGGTTCATTTTCCCCAAAATCATTTTTTCCCCCCAAAACTGGATGCTTTTTCTCCAAAATCAGGTGTTCCCCTCCAAACAGTGTTCATTTTCTCCAAAATCTTCTATTTCCACTCCACACTGGGTTCATTTTACCCAAAATCCTTTTTCTCCCCAAAAACTGGGTACATTTTCACACAAATCAGGTTTTCCCCTCCAAACTGATTTCATTTTCCCCAAAATCTTCAATTTCCACTCCACACTGGGTTCATTTTCTCCAAAATCAGGATTTTTTTCTCCATTACTGGGTTCATTTTCCCAAAATCATTTTTTTCCCCAAAACTGTGTTCATTTTCCCCAAAATATGTTTTTTTTCCACCAAAACTGGGTTTATTTCCCTAAATATTGGGTTTTCCCTACCAAATTGTGTTCATTTTCTCCAAAACCTGGTTGTTTTGGAGAAGCCCCAATTACTGGCTTTATTTCCCAAAAAATTTGTTTTTCCCTCAAAACTGGGTTCATTTTAATCAAAAACGGGTTATCCCCTCCAAACTGGGTTAATTTTCCCCATAATCAGCTTCTTTCTTCCTAAACTGGGTTCATTTTCCCCAAAATTCTTTTTTTCCACAAAACACTGGGTGCATTTTCACACAAATCTAGTTTTCCCCTCCAGTGTTCATTTTCCCCAAAACCAGGTTTTTTTCACCTCCAGTGTTCATTTTCCCCAAAATCGGATTTTTTCCTCCCAAACTGGGTTGATTTTCCCCAAAGTCGGTTTTTTTACAGCAAAAGTCGGTTCATTTCTCTACAAGTCTTCCCCCCCCCCCCCCAACTCTGCTGATTTCCCCCAAAATTCGGGTTTTTTTTACCCAATTACTGCGTTCATTTTCCCCAAAATAATTTTTTCCCCAAAAACTGGGTTCATTTTCCTTAAAAACGTTTTTTTCCCCCAAAACTGTGTTCATTTTCCGTATAATCAGAATTTTTCCTCCGAAACTAGGTTCATTTTCCGCAAAATCCCTATTAACCCCCAAAACTGGGTACATTTTCACACAAATCAGGTTGTCCCGTCCAAACTGATTTCATTTTCCTCAAAACCTTCTATTTCCACTCCGCACTTGGTTCATTTTCCCCAAAATCAGGATTTTTCCCCATTACTGGGTTCATTTTCTCCAAAATCAGGGGTTTTTCTCACAAAGTGGGTTAATTTTTCCAAAAATCATTTTTTTTACCCCAAAACTGGGTTCATTTTCCCCAAAATATATTTTTTCCACCAAAACTGGGTTTATTTCCCTACATATTAGGTTTTCCCCAACAAACTGTGTTCATTTTCCCCCAAATCCGGGTTTTTTACCCGATCACTGGGTTCATTTTCCCCAAAATCATTTTTTCCCCCAAAACTGGGTTCATTTTCCTTGAAAACAGTTTTTTCCGCAAAACTGGGTTCATTTTCCACATAATCAGCTTTTTTTCCTCCGAAAATAGGTTCATTTTACATAAAATCCTTATTTCCCCCAAAACTCAGTTCATTTTCACAAAAATCAGGTTTTCCCCTCCTATCTGATTTCATTTTCCCCAAAATCTTCTATTTCCACTCCGCACTTGGTTCATTTTCCCCAAAATCAGGATTTTTCCCCATTACTGCGTTCATTTTCCCCAAAATATATTTTTTTCCACAAAACTGGGTTTATTTCCCTACAAATTGGGTTTTCCCCACCAGACTGGGTTCATTTTTCTCCAAAATCCGGGGTTTTTACCCAATTAC
>JAUMJJ010001210.1:0-18672 GCA_033556795.1 Tapera naevia | reverse complement strand
GGGGAGGAACTGGGAGAGGAACTGGGGGAGGAACTGGGGGAGGAACTGGGGGGGAGGAACTGGGAGAGGAACTGGGGGAGGAACTGGGGAGGAACTGGGGGAGGAACTGGGGAGGAACTGGGGGAGGAACTGGGGAGGAACTGGGGGAGGAACTGGGAGAGGAACTGGGGAGGAACTGGGGAGGAACTGGGGAGGAACTGGGGGAGGAACTGGGAGAGGAACTGGGGAGGAACTGGGGGAGGAACTGGGAGAGGAACTGGGGGAGGAACTGGGGGAGGAACTGGGGGAGGAACTGGGGAGGAACTGGGAGGAACTGGGGAGGAACTGGGGGAGGAACTGGGGGAGGAACTGGGGGAGGAACTGGGGGAGGAACTGGGGAGGAACTGGGAGGAGGAACTGGGGGAGGAACTGGGGGAGGAACTGGGAGGAGGAACTGGGGGAGGAACTGGGGAGGAACTGGGGAGAGGAAACTGGGGAGGAACTGGGGAGGAAATGGGGAGGAACTGGGAGAGGAACTGGGGGAGGAACTGGGGAGGAACTGGGGAGGAACTGGGGAGGAAATGGGAGAGGAACTGGGGAGGAACTGGGGGAGGAACTGGGGAGAGGAACTGGGAGAGGAACTGGGGGAGGAACTGGGGAGGAACTGGGGAGGAACTGGGGGAGGAACTGGGGAGGAACTGGGGAGGAACTGGGGGAGGAACTGGGGAGGAACTGGGGGAGGAACTGGGAGAGGAACTGGGGAGGAACTGGGGAGGAACTGGGGGAGGAACTGGGGAGGAACTGGGGGAGGAACGTGGGGGAGGAACTGGGGAGGAACTGGGGGAGGAACTGGGGGAGGAACTGGGGGAGGAACTGGGGGAGGAACTGGGGAGGAACTGGGGAGGAACTGGGGGAGGAACTGGGGAGGAACTGGGGGAGGAACTGGGGAGGAACTGGGGGAGGAACTGGGAGAGGAACTGGGGAGGAACTGGGGGAGGAACTGGGAGAGGAACTGGGGGAGGAACTGGGAGAGGAACTGGGGAGGAACTGGGAGGAGGAACTGGGAGAGGAACTGGGGAGGAACTGGGGGAGGAACTGGGGAGAACTGGGGAGGAACTGGGAGGAACTGGGATGGGGAGGAACTGGGAGAGGAAATGGGGGAGGAACTGGGGGAGGAACTGGGGGAGGAACTGGGGGAGGAACTGGGAGAGGAACTGGGGGAGGAACTGGGGGAGGAACTGGGAGAGGAACTGGGGGAGGAACTGGGGGAGGAACTGGGGGAGGAACTGGGGAGGAACTGGGGGAGGAACTGGGGGGGAGGAACTGGGGGAGGAACTGGGGGGAGGAACTGGGGAGCAACTGGGGGAGGAACTGGGGAGGAACTGGGGGAGGAACTGGGAGAGGAACTGGGGGAGGAAGTGGGGGAGGAACTGGGGAGGAACTGGGGGAGGAAGTGGGGGAGGAACTGGGGAGGAACTGGGGAGGAACTGGGGGAGGAACTGGGGGAGGAACTGGGAGAGGAACTGGGGGAGGAACTGGGAGAGAAACTGGGAGAGGAACTGGGGAGGAACTGGGGGAGGAACTGGGGGAGGAACTGGAGAGGAAATGGGGGGGGAACTGGGGGAGGAACTGGGGGAGGAACTGGGGGAGGAACTGGGGGAGGAACTGGGGAGGAACTGGGTGAGGAACTGGGGGAGGAACTGGAGAGGAAATGGGGGAGGAACTGGAGAGGAACTGGGGAGGAACTGGGGAGGAACTGGGGGAGGTACTGGGGGAGGAACTGGGGGAGGAACTGGGAGAGGAACTGGGAGAGGAACTGGGGGAGGAACTGGGGAGGAACTGGGGAGGAACTGGGAGAGGAACTGGGGGAGGAACTGGGGGAGGAACTGGAGAGGAAATGGGGGAGGAACTGGAGAGGAACTGGGGAGGAACTGGGGAGGAACTGGGGGAGGTACTGGGGGAGGTACTGGGGGAGGAACTGGGGGAGGAACTGGGGGAGGAACTGGGGGAGGAACTGGGAGAGGAACTGGGGGAGGAACTGGGGAGGAACTGGGGAGGAACTGGGGGAGGAACTGGGGGAGGAACTGGAGAGGAAATGGGGGAGGAACTGGGGGAGGAACTGGGGGAGGAACTGGGGAGGAACTGGGGAGGAACTGGGGGAGGAACTGGGGGAGGAACTGGAGAGGAAATGGGGGAGGAACTGGGAGAGGAACTGGGGGATGAACTGGGAGAGGAAGTGGGGGAGGAACTGGGGGAGGAAACGGGGGAGGAACTGGGGGAGGAACTGGGGAGGAACTGGGGAGGAACTGGGGAGGAACTGGGGAGGAACTGGGGGAGGAACTGGGGAGGAACTGGGGGAGGAACTGGGGTGAGGAACTGGGGGAGGAACTGGGAGAGGAACTGGGGGAGAACCTGGAGGAGAACCTGGGGGAGAACCTGGGGGAGAACCTGGGGGAGAACCTGGAGGAGAACCAGCTCAGGATGGAGAGGAGAAGTTGGGAAAGCCCAGCTCCCACCCCACGGTTGATATTGGGGTTGGGGTGGTCTCCAGGGGTCCCAATCTCCTGGGAAGGGGTCACCACTCCGTACCTGCTGCTTGAGGGTCTCTATCGTCGTGTGAGGGTGGACCCTGATGGTGATGTTGACCGAAGACACCGCGTCCTCCACGCCCACCTTCATGCTGGAGAAGACAGAGGGATGGCGTGAGGAGGAGGCTGTGGTGGCAGGGTGGGGAGGTCCCATCATCGCCCTTGGCAACCAGTCATGGTCCAGGTAGGATGGTCCCGGGGTTGGAAGGGACCTCCAAGGCCATGGAATGGGTTGGGTTGGAAGGGACCTCAAAGGCCATGGAATGGGTTGGGTTGGAAGGGACCTCCAAGACCATGGAATGGGTTGGGTTGGAAGGGACCTCCAAGGCCATGGAATGGGTTGGGTTGGAAGGGACCTCAAGGGCCATGGAATGGGTTGGGTTGGAAGAGACCTCCAAGACCATGGAATGGGTTGGGTTGGAAGGGACCTCCAAAACCATGGAATGGGTTGGAAGGGACCTCAAGGGCCATGGAATGGGTTGGGTTGGAAGGGACCTCAAGGGCCATGGAATGGGTTGGGTTGGAAGGGACCTCAAGGGCCATGGAATGGGTTGGGTTGGAAGGGACCTTAAAGGCCATGGAATGGGTTGGGTTGGAAGGGACCTCCAAGACCAAGGAATGGGTTGGGTTGGAAGGGACCTCAAAGGCCATGGAATGGGTTGGGTTGGAAGGGTTCTTAAAGATGAGGACGGGTGAGCATGGAGGAGGATGAGGAGGATGGGGAGGACGGGTGAGGACAAGCACAAGGACAAGCATGGATGAGGACAAGGACGAGGAGGACGAGCACGAGGAGAACGAGGACAAGCACAAGCACGGAGGAGGAGGAGGACGAGAACGAGCACAAGAACGAGGACGATGAGGACGAGGACGAGCACGGGGGAGGACGAGGAGGACGAGGACGAGGAGGACGAGGACGGGTGAGGACGAGGAGGACGAGGAGGATGAGGACGGGTGAGGACGAGGACGGGTGAGGACGAGGACGGGTGAGGACGAGGACGGGTGAGGACGAGGACGAGGAGGACGAGGACGGGTGAGGACGAGGAGGACGAGGAGGATGAGGACAGGTGAGGACGAGGACGGGTGAGGACGAGGACAGGTGAGGACGAGGACAGGTGAGGACGAGGACGGGTGAGGACGAGGACGGGTGAGGACGAGGACGGGTGAGGACGAGGACGGGTGAGGACGAGGACGGGTGAGGACGAGGACGGGTGAGGACGAGGACAGGTGAGGACGAGGAGGACGAGGACAAGGACGGGTGAGGACGAGGACGAGGAGGACGAGGACGGGTGAGGACGAGGAGGACGAGGAGGACGAGGAGGACGAGGACGAAGACGGGTGAGGACGAGGACGGGTGAGGACGAGGACGAGGAGGACGAGGACAGGTGAGGACGAGGACAGGTGAGGACGAGGACGAGGAGGACGAGGACGGGTGAGGACGAGGACGAGGAGGACGAGGACGGGTGAGGACGAGGAGGACGAGGAGGACGAGGACGAAGACGGGTGAGGACGAGGACGGGTGAGGATGAGGACGAGGCGGACAAGGACGACGAGGAGGACGAGGACGGGTGAGGACGAGGAGGACGAGGAGGACGAGGACGGGTGAGGACGAGGAGGACGAGGACAGGTGAGGACGAGGACAAGGACGGGTGAGGACGAGGAGGACGAGGATGAGGACAGGTGAGGACGAGGACGGGTGAGGACAAGGATGGGTGAGGACGAGGAGGACGAGGATGGGTGAAGACGAGGACGAGGACGATGAGGACGATGAGGACGAGCACAGGTGAGGACGAGGAGGACGAGGAGGACGATGAGGACGAGCACAGGTGAGGACGAGGAGGACGAGGACGAGGAGGACGAGGACGAGCACGGGTGAGGATGAGGACGAGGAGGAGGAGGACAAGGATGAGGACGAGGACGGGTGAGGACGAGGAGGACGAGGATGAGCATGAGCACAAGGACAAGCATGGATGAGGACAAGGACGAGGATGAGGAGCACGAGGAGGAAGAGGATGAGCACAAGCACAGATGAGGACAAGGAGGACGAGGAGGAGCACGACCATGGAGAGGATGAGCACGAGGACAAGGACCAGGATGACCATGGAGAGGATGAGCACGAGGACAAGGACCAGGATGACCATGGAGAGGATGAGCACGAGGACAAGGACCAGGATGACCATGGAGAGGATGAGCACGAGGACAAGGACCAGGATGACCACGGAGAGGATGAGCACGAGGACAAGGATGAGGATGACCATGGAGAGGATGAGCACGAGGACAAGGACCAGGATGACCATGGAGAGGATGAGCACGAGGACAAGGATGAGGATGACCATGGAGAGGATGAGCACGAGGACAAGGACCAGGATGACCATGGAGAGGATGAGCACGAGGACAAGGATGAGGATGACCACGGAGAGGATGAGCACGAGGACAAGGATGAGGATGACCACGGAGAGGATGAGCACGAGGACAAGGACCAGGATGACCACGGAGAGGATGAGCACGAGGACAAGGACCAGGATGACCATGGAGAGGATGAGCACGAGGACAAGGATGAGGATGACCATGGAGAGGATGAGCACGAGGACAAGGATGAGGATGACCATGGAGAGGATGAGCACGAGGACAAGGATGAGGATGACCACGGAGAGGATGAGCACGAGGACAAGGATGAGGATGACCACGGAGAGGATGAGCACGAGGACAAGGACCAGGATGACCACGGAGAGGATGAGCACGAGGACAAGGATGAGGATGACCACGGAGAGGATGAGCACGAGGACAAGGACCAGGATGACCACGGAGAGGATGAGCACGAGGACAAGGACCAGGATGACCACGGAGAGGATGAGCACGAGGACAAGGACCAGGATGACCATGGAGAGGATGAGCAGAAGGACAAGGACCAGGATGACCACGGAGAGGATGAGCAGAAGGACAAGGACCAGGATGACCACGGAGAGGATGAGCAGAAGGACAAGGACCAGGATGACCACGGAGAGGATGAGCACGAGGACAAGGATGAGGATGACCATGGAGAGGATGAGCACGAGGACAAGGATGAGGATGACCATGGAGAGGATGAGCACGAGGACAAGGATGAGGATGACCACGGAGAGGATGAGCACGAGGACAAGGATGAGGATGACCATGGAGAGGATGAGCACGAGGACAAGGATGAGGATGACCACGGAGAGGATGAGCACGAGGACAAGGACCAGGATGACCATGGAGAGGATGAGCACGAGGACAAGGATGAGGATGACCACGGAGAGCATGAGCACGAGGACAAGGACCAGGATGACCATGGAGAGGATGAGCAGAAGGACAAGGACCAGGATGACCATGGAGAGGATGAGCAGAAGGACAAGGACCAGGATGACCATGGAGAGGATGAGCACGAGGACAAGGACCAGGATGACCATGGAGAGGATGAGCACGAGGACAAGGATGAGGATGACCATGGAGAGGATGAGCAGAAGGACAAGGATGAGGATGACCATGGAGAGGATGAGCACGAGGACAAGGATGAGGATGACCATGGAGAGGATGAGCACGAGGACAAGGATGAGGATGACCATGGAGAGGCCGAACCCTGTGGGGCCACCAGGAGCACCAAAGAGACCCTCTGGGGCCACCAAGAGCACTGAGGGGACCCTGTGGGGCCACCAAGAGCACCAAAGAGACCCTCTGGGGCCACCAGGAGCACTGAGGGGACCCTGTGGGGCCACCAGGAGCACCAAGGGGACCCTCCAGGGCCACTGGGAGCATTGAGGGGACACTATGGGGCCACCAGGAGCACCAAAGAGACCCTCTGGGGCCACCAAGAGCACCAAGGGGACCCTCTGGGAGCACCCAGGGAACCCTCCAGGGCCACCAAGAGCACGAAAGGGATGCTCTGGGGCCACCAGGAGCACCAAGGGGATCTCCAGGGCCACCAAGAGCACCGAGGGGACCGTCCGGGGCCACCAAGAGCACCAAAGGGACCCTCAAGGAGAAACCAGGAGACCCTGTGGGGCCACCAAGAGCACCAAAGAGACCCTGTGGTGCCACCAGGAGCACCAAGGGGACCCTCTGAGGCCACCAGGAGACCCTGTGGGGCCACCAAGAGCACCAAAGAGACCCTCTGGGGCCATCAGGAGCACCCAGGGGACCATCTGGGGCCACCAGGAGCACCCAGGGGACCCTCTGAGGCCACCAAGAGCACCCAGGGGGACCCAGCAGGGCCGTCGGTGCCGTGGTTTAGACGAAGAGCGGGCGTTGAGCGTTGGGTCAGAGGTTGGACCCGATGACCTCCAAGGTGTCTCCCAACCGCGTGACGCCGCGAAGAAGGAGGTCCCATCCCCACCCCCATCCCCACCCCACCCCTGGGAGAAGCCCACCTGATGGAACCCGTGGGGTAGTTGGATTCCCTCCAGAGGACGCGCAGCGCGGCGTGGCGGCGCGCCAGGGCGACGGCGCAACGCGCGGCCGCCTCTTCGTCCCCGCGCTCGACCGCTTCGGCGAGACCCAGCGTCAGGTCCTCTGCGGGACGGGAGGAGAAAGGGTTAAAGAAGGACCCCTGGGATGGGGAGCAACCAGGAGAATGTCTTAGGCCACCAGGAGCACCCAAGGGGACCATCTGGGGCCACCAGGAGCACCCAGGGGACCATCTGGGGCCACCAGGAGCACCCAGGGGACCATCTGGGACCACCAGGAGCACCCAGGGGGACCCTCTGGGGCCACCAGGAGCACCAAGAGGACCCTCTGGGGCCACCAGGAGCACCCAGGGGACCATCTGGGGCCACCAGGAGCACCAAGGGGACCATCTGGGGCCACCAGGAGCACCCAGGGGACCATCTGGGGCCACCAGGAGCACCCAGGGGACCATCTGGGGCCACCAGGAGCAACCAGGGGACCATCTGGGGCCACCAGGAGCACCCAGGGGGACCCTCTGGGACCACCAGGAGCACCCAGGGGGACCCTCTGGGGCCACCAGGAGCACCCAGGGGACCCTCTGGAGCCATCAGGAGCACCCAGGGGACCATCTGGGGCCACCAGGAGCACCCAGAGGACCCTCTGGGGCCATCAGGAGCACCCAGGGGGACCATCTGGGGCCACCAGGAGCACCCAGGGGACCATCTGGGGCCACAAAGAGCACCCAGGGGGACCCTCTGGGGCCACCAGGAGCACCAAGAGGACCCTCTTGGGCCACCAGGAGCACCAAGGGGACCCTCCAGGACCACCAGGAGCACCCAGGGGGACCATCTGGGGCCACCAGGAGCACCCAGGGGACCATCTGGGACCACCAGGAGCACCCAGGGGACCATCTGGGGCCACCAGGAGCACCCAGGGGGACCCTCTGAGGCCACCAGGAGCACCAAGGGGGACCCTCTGGGGCCACCAGGAGCACCCAGGGGACCCTCTGGGGCCACCAGGAGCACCCAGGGGACCCTCTGGAGCCATCAGGAGCACCCAGGGGACCATCTGGGGCCACCAGGAGCACTGAGGGGACCATCTGGGGCCACCAGGAGCACCCAGGGGACCATCTGGGGCCACAAAGAGCACCCAGGGGACCATCTGGGGCCACCAGGAGCACCCAGGGGACCATCAGGGACCACCAGGAGCACCCAGGGGACCCTCTGGGACCACCAGGAGCACCCAGGGGACCATCTGGGACCACCAGGAGCACCCAGGGGACCATCTGGGGCCACCAGGAGCACCCAGGGGACCATCTCGGGCCACCAGGAGCACCCAGGGGACCCTCTGGGACCACCAGGAGCACCAAGAGGACCCTCCAGGACCACCAGGAGCACCCAGGGGACCATCTGGGACCACCAGGAGCACCAAGGGGACCCTCTGGGGCCACCAGGAGCACCCAAGGGGACCCTCTGGGGCCACCAGGAGCACCCAGGGGGACCCTCTGGGACCACCAGGAGCACCCAGGGGGACCCTCTGGGGCCACAAAGAGCACGGAGGGGATCTCTGGGGCCACCAGGGGCACCCAGGGGACCATCTGGGGCCACAAAGAGCACCCAGGGGACCATCTGGGACCACCAGGAGCACCCAAGGGGACCATCTGGGGCCACCAGGAGCACCCAGGGGACCATCTGGGGCCACCAGGAGCACCCAGGGGACCATCTGGGACCACCAGGAGCACCCAGGGGGACCCTCTGGGACCACCAGGAGCACCCAGGGGACCATCTGGGGCCACCAGGAGCACCCAGGGGACCCTCTCGGGCCACCAGGAGCACCCAGGGGACCATCTGGGGCCACAAAGAGCACCAAGGGGACCCTCTGGGGCCACCAGGAGCACCCAGGGGACCCTCTGGGGCCACCAGGAGCACCCAGAGGACCCTCTGGGGCCACCAGGAGCACCCAGGGGACCATCTGGGGCCACCAAGAGCACCAAGGGGACCCTCTGGGGCCACCAGGAGCACCCAGGGGACCATCTGGGGCCATCAGGAGCACCCAGGGGACCATCTGGGGCCACCAAGAGCACCAAGGGGACCCTCTGGGGCCACCAGGAGCACCCAGGGGGACCCTCTGGGGCCACCAGGAGCACCCAGGGGGACCCTCTGGGGCCACCAGGAGCACCAAGGGGACCCTCTGGGGCCACCAGGAGCACCCAGGGGGACCCTCTGGGGCCACCAGGAGCACCCAGGGGACCCTCTGGGGCCACCAGGAGCACCCAGGGGACCATCTGGGACCACCAGGAGCACCCAGGGGACCATCTGGGGCCACCAGGAGCACCCAGGGGACCATCTGGGGCCACCAGGAGCACCCAGGGGACCATCTGGGGCCACCAGGAGCACCCAAGGGACCATCTGGGGCCACCAGGAGCACCCAGGGGACCATCTGGGGCCACCAGGAGCACCCAGGGGACCCTCTGGGGCCACCAGGAGCACCAAGGGGACCATCTGGGGCCACCAGGAGCACCCAGGGGGACCCTCTGGGGCCACCAGGAGCACCCAGGGGACCATCTGGGGCCACCAGGAGCACCCAGGGGACCATCTGGGACCACCAGGAGCACCAAGGGGACCATCTGGGGCCACCAGGAGCACCAAGGGGGACCCTCTGGGACCACCAGGAGCACCCAGGGGATCTCTGGGGCCACCAGGAGCACCCAGGGGACCCTCTGGGGCCACCAGGAGCACCAAGAGGACCCTCTGGGGCCACCAGGAGCACCCAGGGGGACCCTCTGGGGCCACCAGGAGCACCCAGGGGACCATCTGGGGCCACCAGGAGCACCCAAGGGACCCTCTGGGGCCACCAGGAGCACCCAGGGGGACCCTCTGGGACCACCAGGAGCACCAAGGGGACCATCTGGGGCCACCAGGAGCACCAAGGGGACCCTCTGGGGCCACCAGGAGCACCAAGGGGACCATCTGGGACCACCAGGAGCACCCAGGGGACCCTCTGGGGCCACCAGGAGCACCAAGGGGACCATCTGGGGCCACCAGGAGCACCCAGGGGACCATCTGGGGCCACCAAGAGCACCAAGGGGACCCTCTGGGGCCACCAGGAGCACCAAGGGGACCATCTGGGGCCACCAGGAGCACCCAGGGGACCCTCTGGGACCACCAGGAGCACCCAGGGGACCCTCTGGGGCCACCAGGAGCACCAAGGGGACCCTCTGGGGCCACCAGGAGCACCCAGGGGACCATCTGGGGCCACCAGGAGCACCCAGGGGACCCTCTGGGGCCACCAGGAGCACCCAGGGGACCATCTGGGGCCACCAGGAGCACCCAGGGGGACCCTCTGGGACCACCAGGAGCACCCAGGGGACCATCTGGGACCACCAGGAGCACCAAGGGGACCACCTGGGACCACCAGGAGCACCAAGGGGACCACCTGGGACCACCAGGAGCACCAAGGGGACCATCTGGGGCCACCAGGAGCACCCAGGGGACCCTGTGGGGCCACCAGGAGCACCCAGGGGACCATCTGGGGCCACCAGGAGCACCAAGGGGACCCTCTGGGGCCACCAGGAGCACCAAGAGGACCATCTGGGGCCACCAGGAGCACCCAGGGGACCATCTGGGGCCACAAAGAGCACCCAGGGGACCATCTGGGGCCACCAGGAGCACCAAGGGGACCCTCTGGGGCCACCAGGAGCACCAAGGGGACCACCTGGGGCCACCAGGAGCACCCAGGGGACCATCTGGGGCCACCAGGAGCACCCAGGGGACCATCTGGGGCCACCAGGAGCACCAAGGGGACCCTCTGGGGCCACCAGGAGCACCCAGGGGACCCTCCAGGACCACCAGGAGCACCAAGGGGACCATCTGGGGCCACCAGGAGCACCCAGGGGACCATCTGGGACCACCAGGAGCACCCAGGGGACCCTCTGGGGCCACCAGGAGCACCAAGGGGACCATCTGGGGCCACCAGGAGCACCCAAGGGACCATCTGGGGCCACCAGGAGCACCAAGGGGACCCTCTGGGACCACCAGGAGCACCCAGGGGGACCATCTGGGGCCACCAGGAGCACCCAGGGGACCATCTGGGGCCACAAAGAGCACCCAGGGGACCCTCCAGGGCCACCAAGGGAACCCTCTGGGGCCACCAGGAGCACCAAGGGGACCCTCTGGGACCACCAGGAGCACCCAAGGGGACCATCTGGGACCACCAGGAGCACCCAGGGGACCCTCTGGGACCACCAGGAGCACCCAGGGGACCATCTGGGGCCACCAGGAGCACCCGGGGGGACCATCTGGGGCCACCAGGAGCACCCAGGGGGACCCTCTGGGGCCACCAGGAGCACCAAGAGGACCCTCTGGGGCCACCAGGAGCACCCAGGGGACCATCTGGGGCCACCAGGAGCACCCAGAGGACCCTCTGGGGCCACCAGGAGCACCCAGGGGGACCCTCTGGGACCACCAGGAGCACCCAGGGGATCTCTGGGGCCACCAGGAGCACCCAGGGGACCATCTGGGGCCGCCAGGAGCACCCAGGGGACCATCTGGGGCCACCAGGAGCACCAAGGGGACCATCTGGGGCCACCAGGAGCACCCAGGGGGACCCTCTGGGGCCACCAGGAGCACCAAGGGACCATCTGGGGCCACCAGGAGCACCCAGGGGATCTCTGGGGCCACCAGGAGCACCCAGGGGACCCTCTGGGGCCACCAGGAGCACCCAGGGGACCATCTGGGGCCACCAGGAGCACCCAGGGGACCCTCTGGGGCCACCAGGAGCACCAAGGGGACCATCTGGGGCCACAAAGAGCACCAAGGGGACCATCTGGGACCACCAGGAGCACCCAGGGGACCCTCTGGGACCACCAGGAGCACCCAGGGGACCATCTGGGGCCACCAGGAGCACCCAGGGGACCATCTGGGGCCACCAGGAGCACCAAGGGGGACCCTCTGGGGCCACCAGGAGCACCCAGGGGACCATCTGGGGCCACCAGGAGCACCCAGGGGACCATCTGGGGCCACCAGGAGCACCCAGGGGGACCCTCTGGGGCCACCAGGAGCACCCAGGGGACCATCTGGGACCACCAGGAGCACCCAGGGGACCATCTGGGGCCACCAGGAGCACCAAGGGGGACCCTCTGGGGCCACCAGGAGCACCCAGGGGACCATCTGGGGCCACCAGGAGCACCCAGGGGACCATCTGGGACCACCAGGAGCACCCAGGGGACCATCTGGGGCCACCAGGAGCACCCAGGGGGACCATCTGGGGCCACCAGGAGCACCCAGGGGACCATCTGGGGCCACCAGGAGCACCCAGGGGACCATCTGGGACCACCAGGAGCACCAAGGGGACCCTCTGGGGCCACCAGGAGCACCCAGGGGACCCTCTGGGGCCACCAGGAGCACCCAGGGGACCATCTGGGGCCACCAGGAGCACCCAGGGGACCATCTGGGGCCACCAGGAGCACCCAGGGGACCATCTGGGGCCACCAGGAGCACCCAGGGGACCATCTGGGGCCGCCAGGAGCACCCAGGGGACCCTCTGGGGCCACCAGGAGCACCCAAGGGGACCATCTGGGGCCACCAGGAGCACCCAGGGGACCATCTGGGGCCACCAGGAGCACCAAGGGGGACCCTCTGGGGCCACCAGGAGCACCCAAGGGACCATCTGGGACCACCAGGAGCACCCAGGGGACCATCTGGGACCACCAGGAGCACCAAGGGGGACCCTCTGGGGCCACCAGGAGCACCCAGGGGACCATCTGGGGCCACCAGGAGCACCCAAGGGGACCCTCTGGGGCCACCAGGAGCACCCAGGGGACCCTCTGGGGCCACCAGGAGCACCCAAGGGGACCATCTGGGGCCACCAGGAGCACCCAGGGGACCCTCTGGGGCCACCAGGAGCACCCAAGGGGACCATCTGGGGCCACCAGGAGCACCCAGGGGACCATCTGGGGCCACCAGGAGCACCAAGAGGACCCTCTGGGGCCACCAGGAGCACCCAGGGGACCCTCCAGGACCACCAGGAGCACCCAGGGGGACCATCTGGGACCACCAGGAGCACCCAGGGGATCTCTGGGGCCACCAGGAGCACCCAGGGGACCATCTGGGGCCACCAGGAGCACCCAAGGGGACCATCTGGGGCCACCAGGAGCACCCAGGGGACCGTCTGGGGCCACCAGGAGCACCCAGGGGGACCCTCTGGGGCCACCAGGAGCACCCAAGGGGACCATCTGGGACCACCAGGAGCACCCAGGGGACCATCTGGGGCCACCAGGAGCACCCAAGGGGACCATCTGGGGCCACCAGGAGCACCCAGGGGACCCTCTGGGGCCACCAGGAGCACCAAGGGGACCACCTGGGGCCACCAGGAGCACCAAGGGGACCCTCTGGGGCCACCAGGAGCACCCAGGGGACCATCTGGGACCACAAAGAGCACCCAAGGGACCATCTGGGACCACCAGGAGCACCCAGGGGGACCCTCTGGGGCCACCAGGAGCAACCAGGGGACCATCTGGTGCCACAAAGAGCACCCAGGGGACCCTCTGGGGCCACCAGGAGCACCCAGGGGACCCTCTGGGGCCACCAGGAGCACCCAGGGGATCTCTGGGGCCACCAGGAGCACCCAAGGGACCATCTGGGACCACCAGGAGCACCCAAGGGGACCATCTGGGGCCACCAGGAGCACCCAGGGGACCATCTGGGGCCACCAGGAGCACCCAGGGGACCATCTGGGGCCACCAGGAGCACCCAGGGGGACCCTCTGGGGCCACCAGGAGCACCCAGGGGACCATCTGGGGCCACCAGGAGCACCAAGGGGACCCTCTGGGACCACCAGGAGCACCCAAGGGGACCCTCTGGGGCCACCAGGAGCACCCAGGGGACCCTCTGGGGCCACCAGGAGCACCCAGAGGACCCTCTGGGGCCACCAGGAGCACCCAGGGGACCATCTGGGACCACAAAGAGCATGGAGGGGATCTCTGGGACCACCAGGAGCACCCAGGGGACCCTCTGGGGCCACCAGGAGCACCAAGGGGGACCCTCTGGGGCCACCAGGAGCACCCAGGGGACCATCTGGGGCCACCAGGAGCACCCAGGGGGACCCTCTGGGATCACCAGGAGCACCAAGGGAACCTTCCAGGGCCTCCAGGGGGACCCTCCAGGGCCACCAGGAGCACCAAGGGGACCCTCTGGGAGCACCAAGAGCACTGAGGGGACCCTCCAGGGCCACCAGGAGCACCAAAGGGGACCCTCCAGGGCCACCAAGAGCACCAAGGGGACCCTCTGGGAGCACCCAGGGAACCCTGCAGGGCCACCAAGAGCACGAAAGGGATGCTCTGGGGCCACCAGGAGCACCAAGGGGATCTCCAGGGCCACCAAGAGCACCGAGGGGACCCTCAAGGAGAAACCAGGAGACCCTGTGGGGCCACCAGGAGCACCAAGGGGACCCTCTGAGGCCACCAGGAGACCCTGTGGGGCCACCAAGAGCACTGAGGGGACCCTGTGGTGCCACCAGGAGCACCAAAGAGACCCTCTGGGACCACCAGGAGCACCAAGGGGACCCTCTGAGGCCACCAGGAGCACCAAAGTGGACATTCCAGGGCCACCAGGAGCACTGAGGGGACCCTGTGGGGCCACCAAGAGCACCAAGGAGACCCTCTGGGGCCACCAGGGGCACCAAGACGACCCTCCAGGGCCACGAAGAGCACCAAAGGGGACCCTCCAGGGCTACTGGGAGCACCAAAAGGACCCTGTGGGGCCACCAAGAGCACCAAGAGGACCCTCCAGGGCCACCAGGAGCACCAAAGGGGACCCTGTGGGGCCACCAGGAGACCCTGTGGGGCCACCAAGAGCACCAAAGAGACCCTCTGGGGCCACCATGAGCACCAAAGAGACCCTCTGGGGCCACCAGGAGCACCAAGAGGACCCTCCAGGGCCATCAGGAGCACCACAGGGGACCCTCTGGGGCCACCAGGAGCACTGAGGGGACCCTCTGGGGCCACCAGGAGCACCAAAGGGGACCCTCCAGGGCCACCAAGAGCACCAAGGGGACCCTCTGGGAGCACCCAGGGAACCCTCCAGGGTCACCAAGAGCACGAAAGGGATGCTCTGGGGCCACCAGGAGCACCAAGGGGATCTCCAGGGCCACCAAGAGCACCGAGGGGACCCTCTGGGGCCACCAAGAGCACCAAAGGGACCCTCAAGGAGAAACCAGGAGACCCTGTGGGGCCACCAGGAGCACCAAGGGGACCCTCTGAGGCCATCAAGAGCACCAAAGGGGACCCTCTAAGGCCACCAGGAGACCCTGTGGTGCCACCAGGAGCACCGAGGGGACCCTCTGGGAGCACCCAGGGAACCCTCCAGGGCCACCAAGATCATGAAAGGGATGCTCTGGGGCCACCAGGAGCACCAAGGGGATCTCCAGGGCCACCAAGAGCACCAAAGAGACCCTGTGGTGCCACCAGGAGCACCAAGGGGACCCTCTGAGGCCACCAAGAGCATCAAAGGGGACCCTCTGAGGCCACCAGGGGACCCTGCAGGGCCACCAAGAGCACTGAGGGGACCCTGTGGTGCCACCAGGAGCACCAAAGAGACCCTCTGGGGCCACCGGGAGCACCGAGGGGACCCTGCAGGGCCACCAAGAGCACCAAAGGGGACATTCCAGGGCCACCAGGAGCACCAAGGGGACCCTCTGGGGCCACCAGGAGCACCACAGGGGACCCTCTGGGGCCACCAGGAGCACTGAGGGGACCCTCTGGGGCCACCAGGAGCAGGGTTCTGGTTGCCCACGGCAGGTTCTGGGAAGGTGGTGGCCCAGGGGCCAGTGGCCAAAGCAGCCAAGAGCCCCCCCCGGGGCTTGGCCCAGCCCTGGGGTGGCCACCAGGGGCCAGGGCAGGGATTCCCAGGGTCATGGAACGGTTTGGGTTCCAAGGGACCTTCAGGATCACGGCTGGAAGGGACGTCCAAACCTCCCCAGCTCCAAGCCCTGCCACGGTGGGGACATCTCCCACTGGATCAGGGGTGGAACAACCCCAACTGTCCCGGCCGCTCCTCGCACGGGAGGAGCTCCAGCCCTGGGATCATCTCCGGGGGCTCCTCTGGCCCCGCTCCAACGCATCCCTAAGGACCTGTCCTTGGCCCTCACCGGTGGTGCTGAGGGTGTGGAACCCAACGTGGGAGAGGTGAAGCTCAGGGAGGACCTCCTGGCTCTGGGAAGCTCCAGGAGAGGAGGTTGGAGCCAGGTGGACGTCGGGATCTGCTCCCGAGGATGGGAAGGGCCTCCAGCTGGACCAGAGAAGGTTTGGATCGGACACCGGGAACGGCTCCTTGAAGACCAGGTCTGGTAGAGGTTGCCCAGGGTGGTGGGGGAGTCCCCAAGCCCTGGAGGTGCTCGGACACCACCTGGATGTGGTCCCCACCAGGCCACGGTGGGGTGGGCAGCGTTGGGACACTGGGGGACGTTGAGGAGGGGGGTTCCAACACCAGAGATCCCACCATCCCATCAAAGGAGCAGAGCCAGGGCCACCACGATGACCCCTCGAGGCCTTTCCATCCAGGAATGCCACCTCTCAACCCTCAGCTGAGGACCAGAAGATCTCCAGAGGTCTGGGACCTACTGGGGGCTGATCCTGGTGGTCTGAGGAGGTGACAGAGCCTCCAGGAGGTGGGGTTGTCCCTCCAGGAATGCCACCTCTCAACCCTCAGCTGAGGACCAGAAGATCTCCAGAGGTCTGGGACCTACTGGGGGCTGATCCTGGTGGTCTGAGGAGGTGACAGAGCCTCCAGGAGGTGGGGTTGTCCCTCCAGGAATGCCACCCCTCAACCCTCAGCTGAGGACCAGAAGATCTCCAGAGGTCTGGGACCTACTGGGGGCTGATCCTGGTGGTCTGAGGAGGTGACAGAGCCTCCAGGAGGTGGGGTTGTCCCTCCAGGAATGCCACCCCTCAACCCTCAGCTGAGGACCAGAAGATCTCCAGAGGTCTGGGACCTACTGGGGGCTGATCCTGGTGGTCTGAGGAGGTGACAGAGCCTCCAGGAGGTGGGGTTGTCCCTCCAGGAATGCCACCCCTCAACCCTCAGCTGAAGACCAGAAGATCTCCAGAGGTCTGGGACCTACTGGGGGCTGATCCTGGTGGTCTGAGGAGGTGACAGAGCCTCCAGGAGGTGGGGTTGGCCCTCCAGGAATGCCACCCCTCAACCCTCAGCTGAGGACCAGAAGATCTCCAGAGCTCTGGGACCTACTGGGGGCTGATCCTGGTGGTCTGAGGAGGTGACAGAGCCTCCAGGAGGTGGGGTTGTCCCTCCAGGAATGCCACCCCTCAACCCTCAGCTGAGGACCAGAAGATCTCCAGAGATCTGGGACCTACTGGGGGCTGATCCTGGTGGTCTGAGGAGGTGACAGAGCCTCCAGGAGGTGGGGTTGTCCCTCCAGGAATGCCACCCCTCAACCCTCAGCTGAAGACCAGAAGATCTCCAGAGGTCTGGGACCTACTGGGGGCTGATCCTGGTGGTCTGAGGAGGTGACAGAGCCTCCAGGTGGTGGGGTTGTCCCTCCAGGAATGCCACCCCTCAACCCTCAGCTGAGGACCAGAAGATCTCCAGAGCTCTGGGACCTACTGGGGGCTGATCCTGGTGGTCTGAGGAGGTGACAGAGCCTCCAGGAGGTGGGGTTGTCCCTCCAGGAATGCCACCCCTCAACCCTCAGCTGAAGACCAGAAGATCTCCAGAGGTCTGGGACCTACTGGGGGCTGATCCTGGTGGTCTGAGGAGGTGACAGAGCCTCCAGGTGGTGGGGTTGTCCCTCCAGGAATGCCACCTCTCACCCCAATGCCAAGGCTGGTGGTCCAGCGGTGGAGTTGGCAGTGCCAACGCCAAGCTTGGACTTGGAAGACCTCAAAGGTCTTCTCCAACCTCGAGGAACGACCCAGGAGTCAACCCAGACCGGGAACTCCTGGAGTTTGGGAATTCCTGCCACCAGGAGAGCACCAAGAGGTTTCTCCCTCACCTTTCTCAGAGAGCTCCAAGGTGGGGTCCACCTCTGGATCCTGATCCATCGAGGTGCCCCCGGAAGCAGCGGGCAGGGATGAGGCCTGGGGTGGCACCGCGCCGTCGGAAGCTGTGGGAAGGCAGGAAAACATCAAAGTAAGGCCAGGCCACCTCCCTAAAGACCTCTACAAGGAGAAGATGCTCCAGAAAGCCTGGAGATACGTGAGGTGAAGGCAAGAGGAACCCTAAACCACGTCCCAAACGCTGCTGGAATTCTGGGATCGGCGTCAGCATCGCCTTCCGGTGGTTTCCCGACGCTTTCTGGAGGTCCTTCAAGTGAGAAGCTCCGTAGGGAGAGTGGGAGGGAGACCCCTATCCCACATCTCCTTCCCTCCAGCTCCTCCACCATCACCTCCATCTCCAGCTCACCTCCTTCCCTCCAGCTCTCCTCCTCCTTCCTCCTCCTCCTCCTCCTCTCTCCTCCTCCTCCTCCTTCCTCCTCCTCCTCCTTCCCTCCTCCTCCTCCTCCTCCCTCCTCCTCCTCCTCCCTCCTCCTCCTCCTCCTTCTCCTCCTCCTTCCCTCCACCTCCTCCTCCTTCCCTCCTCCTCCTCCTCCTCCTTCCCTCCTCCTCCTCCTCCTTCCTCCTCCTCCTCCTCCTCCTCTTCCCTCCTCCTTCCCTCCTCCTCCTTCCCTCCACCTCCACCTCCTCCTTCCCTCCACC
>JAUMJJ010001209.1:0-27814 GCA_033556795.1 Tapera naevia | reverse complement strand
AGTGGCTTTGACGCCCTAGCCCCGCCCACACGGCTAGCCCCGCCCACACGGCTAGCCCCGCCCACCCCATAGCCTCATTCACTGGTAGCCACGCCCACCGTCCCACCTGGCCACACCCCCTCTCATCCCCGGGAGACCCGGATGTCCCCGCCGCAAGGCACGCTGGGAGTTGTAGTCCCCGCGGGTGGCAAAGGATGCCCCGGGTGGTCCCGGGACACGGCGCGCACGGACGATGGCAGAGCCCGGCCAGCCTCGCACAGCGTTTAATGGGGAATCTCCCCAGCTCGGACCCGCCCCTCGGAGCCGCAGTGGCGTCAGCGGCACCGCCGTGACGTCAGCGGAGGAGGAGCGCCTCTATAAGAGATGGGGACACACGCCCAGCCCACCCTTCCCCCCGCGAGGTCTGAAGGTGGTGGGGCTCTTATAGGGGCCGTGAGGCGCTGGGGTTGTTGCAGGGTGTGGGGCTCTATAGGGCTGTGCGTTATTGTGGGGCTCTATGGGGCTGTAGGTTATTGTGGGGCTCTATAGGGCTGTGCGTTATTGTGGGGCTCTATAGGGCTGTGAGTTATTGTGGGGCTCTATAGGGCTGTGAGTTATTGTGGGGCTCTATAGGGCTGTGTGTTATTGTGGGGCTCTATAGGGCTGTGCGTTATTGTGGGGCTCTATAGGGCTGTGTGTTATTGTGGGGCTCTATAGGGCTGTGAGTTATTGTGGGGCTCTATGGGGCTGTGGGTTATTGTGGGGCTCTATAGGGCTGTGTGTTATTGTGGGGCTCTATAGGGCTGTGCGTTATTGTGGGGCTCTATAGGGCTGTGCGTTATTGCAGGGTGTTGGGCTCTATAGGGCTGTGGGTTATTGTGGGGCTCTATAGGGCTGTGCGTTATTGTGGGGCTCTATAGGGCTGTGCGTTATTGCAGGGTGTGGGGCTCTATGGGGCTGTGCGTTATTGTGGGGCTCTATAGGGCTGTGCATTATTGCAGGGTGTGGGGCTCTATGGGGCTGTGCGTTATTGTGGGGCTCTATAGGGCTGTGCATTATTGCAGGGTGTGGGGCTCTATGGGGCTGTGAGTTATTGTGGGGCTCTATGGGGCTGTGGGTTATTGTGGGGCTCTATAGGGCTGTGCGTTATTGTGGGGCTCTATAGGGCTGTGCGTTATTGTGGGGCTCTATAGGGCTGTGCGTTATTGCAGGGTGTGGGGCTCTATAGGGCTGTGCGTTATTGCAGGGTGTGGGGCTCTATAGGGCTGTGGGTTATTGTGGGGCTCTATAGGGCTGTGCGTTATTGCAGGGTGTGGGGCTCTATAGGGCTGTGCGTTATTGCAGGGTGTGGGGCTCTATAGGGCTGTGGGTTATTGTGGGGCTCTATAGGGCTGTGCGTTATTGCAGGGTGTTGGGCTCTATAGGGCTGTGGGTTATTGTGGGGCTCTATAGGGCTGTGCGTTATTGCAGGGTGTTGGGCTCTATAGGGCTGTGCGTTATTGTGGGGCTCTATGGGGCTGTGCGTTATTGTGGGGCTCTATAGGGCTGTGCATTATTGCAGGGTGTGGGGCTCTATGGGGCTGTGGGTTATTGTGGGGCTCTATAGGGCTGTGGGTTATTGTGGGGCTCTATAGGGCTGTGCGTTATTGTGGGGCTCTATGGGGCTGTGCGTTATTGTGGGGCTCTATGGGGCTGTGAGTTATTGTGGGGCTCTATAGGGCTGTGGGTTATTGCAGGGTGTTGGGCTCTATAGGGCTGTGCGTTATTGTGGGGCTCTATAGGGCTGTGGGTTATTGTGGGGCTCTATAGGGCTGTGGGTTATTGTGGGGCTCTATAGGGCTGTGCGTTATTGCAGGGTGTGGGGCTCTATAGGGCTGTGCGTTATTGTGGGGCTCTATAGGGCTGTGGGTTATTGTGGGGCTCTATGGGGCTGTGAGTTATTGTGGGGCTCTATGGGGCTGTGCGTTATTGTGGGGCTCTATAGGGCTGTGGGTTATTGCAGGGTGTTGGGCTCTATAGGGCTGTGGGTTATTGTGGGGCTCTATAGGGCTGTGCGTTATTGCAGGGTGTGGGGCTCTATAGGGCTGTGCGTTATTGTGGGGCTCTATAGGGCTGTGGGTTATTGCAGGGTGTGGGGATCTATAGGGCTGTGCGTTATTGCGGGGCTCATTGTGGGGCTCTATAGGGCTGTGGGTTATTGTGGGGCTCTATAGGGCTGTGGGTTATTGTGGGGCTCTATAGGGCTGTGGGTTATTGCAGGGTGTTGGGCTCTATAGGGCTGTGGGTTATTGCAGGGTGTTGGGCTCTATAGGGCTGTGGGTTATTGCAGGGTGTTGGGCTCTATAGGGCTGTGCATTATTGTGGGGCTCTATAGGGCTGTGGGTTATTGTGGGGCTCTATAGGGCTGTGCGTTATTGTGGGGCTCTATAGGGCTTTGTTTATGTCGTGTCTCCTCAGTGCCAGCCCTTTAGCACGGGGGCTTCCCATAGGGGTCTCTTCCCATAGGGTCTTCCCTGCTGCTCTGCTCCCACAGAGTATTATTATTATTATTATTATTATTATTATTACTACTATTATTGGTGGCAGTGTTATTGCAGGGTCTCCCCTCACTCTTTGTTATTTTGGGGTCCCTGGTTTCTTATTGCAGGGTCTCTCTTATTGTGGGGTCTCCCCTCTCTCTCTGTTATTGGGGGGTCTCTGTTATTGGGGGGTCTCTGTTATTGGGGGGTCTCTGTTTGTTATTGCAGGGTCTCCCCTCACTCTTTGTTAATTGTGGGGTCTCTCTTTGTTATTTTGGGGTCCCTGGTTTCTTATTGCAGGGTCTCTCTTATTGTGGGGTCTCCCCTCACTCTTTGTTATTTTGGGGTCCCTGGTTTCTTATTGCAGGGTCTCCCCTCAGTCTTTGTTAATTGTGGGGTCTCTCTTTGTTATTTTGGGGTCCCTGGTTTGTTATTATGGGGTCTCCCCTCACTCTTTGTTATTTTGGGGTCCTTGATTTCTTATTTCAAGGGTCTCCCCTCACTCATTGTTTTTTTGGGGTCCCTGGTTTCTTATTGCAGGGTCTCTCTTATTGTGGGGTCTCCCCTCACTCTTTGTTATTTTGGGGTCCCTGGTTTCTTATTGCAGGGTCTCCCCTCAGTCTTTGTTAATTGTGGGGTCTCTCTTTGTTATTTTGGGGTCTCTGGTTTGTTATTACGGGGTCTCCCCTCAGTCTTTGTTATTTTGGGGTTCCTGGTTTGTTATTGCAGGGTCTCTCTTATTGTGGGGTCTCCCCTCTCTCTCTGTTATTGGGGGGTCTCTGTTATTGGGGGATCTCTGTTATTGGGGGGTTTCTGTTATTGCAGGGTCTCCCCTCACTCTTTGTTAATTGTGGGGTCTCTCTTTGTTATTTTGGGGTCTCTGTTTGTTATTATGGGGTCTCCCCTCACTCTTTGTTACTTTGGGGTCCCTGGTTTGTTATTGCAGGGTCTCCCCTCTCTCTTTGTTATTGGGGGGTCTCTCTTTGTTATTTTGGGGTCCCTGGTTTCTTATTGCAGGGTCTCTCTTATTGTGGGGTCTCCCCTCAACTCTCTGTTATTGGGGGGTCTCTGTTATTGGGGGGTCTCCGTTATTGCAGGGTCTCTGTTTGTTATTGCAGGGTCTCCCCTCACTCTTTGTTAATTGTGGGGTCTCTCTTTGTTATTTTGGGGTCCCTGGTTTGTTATTATGGGGTCTCCCCTCACTCTTTGTTATTTTGGGGTCCCTGATTTCTTATTTCAAGGTCTCCCCTCACTCATTGTTTTTTTGGGGTCCCTGGTTTCTTATTGCAGGGTCTCCCCTCAGTCTTTGTTAATTGTGGGGTCTCTCTTTGTTATTTTGGGGTCTCTGGTTTGTTATTATGGGGTCTCCCCTCACTCTTTGTTATTTTGGGGTCCCTGGTTTGTTATTGCAGGGTCTCCCCTCACTCTTTGTTAATTGTGGGGTCTCTCTTTGTTATTTTGGGGTCCCTGGTTTGTTATTGCAGGGTCTCTCTTATTGTGGGGTCTCCCCTCTCTCTCTGTTATTGGGGGGTCTCTGTTATTGGGGGGTCTCTGTTATTGGGGGGTCTCCGTTATTGCAGGGCCTCCCCTCAGTCTTTGTTAATTGTGGGGTCTCTCTTTGTTATTTTGGGGTCCCTGGTTTGTTATTGCAGGGTCTCCCCTCTCTCTTTGTTATTGGGGGGGTCTCTATTATTGGGGGGTCTCTGTTTGTTATTGCAGGGTCTCCCCTCACTCTTTGTTAATTGTGGGGTCTCTCTTTGTTATTTTGGGGTCTCTGGTTTCTTATTTCAAGGTCTCCCCTCACTCTTTGTTATTTTGGGGTCCCTGGTTTCTTATTGCAGGGTCTCTCTTATTGTGGGGTCTCCCCTCAACTCTTTGTAATTGGGGGGTCTCTGTTATTGGGGGGGTCTCCGTTTTGCTGGGGTCTTATTTTGGGGTCTCTGTTATTTTGGGGTCCCTGGTTTCTTATTGCAGGATCTCCCCTCACTCTTTGTTATTTTGGGGTCCCTAGTTTGTTATTGCAGGGTCTCTCTTATTGTGGGGTCTCCCCTCTCTCTCTGTTATTGGGGGGTCTCTGTTATTGGGGGGTCTCTGTTATTGGGGGGTCTCTGTTTGTTATTGCAGGGTCTCCCCTCACTCTTTGTTAATTGTGGGGTCTCTCTTTGTTATTTTGGGGTCCCTGGTTTGTTATTATGGGGTCTCCCCTCACTCTTTGTTATTTTGGGGTCCCTGATTTCTTATTTCAAGGTCTCCCCTCACTCATTGTTTTTTTGGGTCCCTGGTTTCTTATTGCAGGGTCTCTCTTATTGTGGGGTCTCCCCTCAACTCTCTGTTATTGGGGGGTCTCTGTTATTGGGGGGTCTCTGTTATTGCAGGGTCTCCCCTCACTCTTTGTTAATTGTGGGGTCTCTCTTTGTTATTTTGGGGTCCCTGGTTTCTTATTTCAAGGTCTCCCCTCACTCATTGTTGTTTTGGGGTCCTTGGTTTGTTATTGCAGGGTCTCTCTTATTGTGGGGTCTCCCCTCTCTCTCTGTTATTGGGGGGTCTCTGTTATTGGGGGGTCTCCCCTCACTCTTGGTTCTTGCAGGGTCTCCCCGTGCCAGGGGTGCCCGTGCACCCCAGGCCGTGCCCACTGCCCTCCACCCTCCACCCCCCCCACCCCCCCATGTGCAAAGGTTCATTAACAGGGACCCTGTCTGCCCTGCACTGGCACGGGGGGGGGGGCAGTGACCCCCCGAGTGTCCCCTGGTGTGGGAGGGGTACTGGATGCCAGGGGATGGGGTGTCAGGGAATGGGGTGTCAGGAGAAGGGGATGGGTGCCAAGGGAGTGAGGGGATGCCAGGGGTTGAGGGGATGCCAGGGGATGGGGTGCCAGGATGGCGGGGGGGTTGCTAGGGAACAGGATGTCAGGGTAATGGTGGGGGTGCCACAGGATGGGGTGTCAGGAGGAATGGGGGTTGCTGGAGGATGAGGTGCCAGGGTAGGAGAATGGGGTGCCAGGAGAAGATGGGGTGCCATGAGGTGCGGTGGTGGGATAGGGGATGGGGTGCCAGGGGGATGCCAGGGGACAGGGTGCCAGAGAGATGTCAGGGTTTGGGGTGCTGGGGCTGTGGGAGAGGAGCTGGGGTGCCAGGGGGATGCCAGGGGATGTCATGGTGGGACTGTGGGACAGGGGAGTGGCAGGGGGATGCCAGGAGATGGGGTACTGGGGATGTGAGACAGGGGCTGGGGTGCCAGGGGGATGTCAGGGGACCACACAGTGGGGCTGTGGGATGGGGAGGTGGCAGGGGGATGCCAGGAGATGGGGTACTGGGGCTGTGAGACAGGGGCTGGGGTGCCAGGGGATGGCACGGTCATGTTGTGGGTCAGGGGCCAAGGTGCCAGGGGGATGCCAGGGGACCACACAGTGGAGCTGCTGGGGCTGCAGGACAAGGGCTGGGGTGCCAAGGGGATGACAGGAGATGGCATGGTGGGACTGTGGGACAGGGGGTGGCAGGGGGATGCCAGGAGATGGGGTACGGGGGATGTGGGACAGGGGCCGGGGTGCCAGGGGGATGCGAGGGGATGGCAAGGTGGGGCTGTGGGCCGGGGGATGCCAGGAGATGGGGTACTGGGGATATGAGACAGGGGCTGGGATGCCAGGGGGATGTCAGGGGACCGCACAGTGGGGCTGTGGGACGGGGGGGGGGTGCCAGGGGGATGCCAGGAGCTGGGGTGCTGGAGCTGCGGGACAGGGGCTGGGGTGCCAGGGGATAGCACGGTCATGTTGTGGGGCACGGGCCAAGGTGCCAGGGGGATGCCAGGGGACCACACAGTGGAGCTGTGGGACGGGGAGGTGGCAGGGGGATGCCAGGAGATGGGGTACTGGGGCTGTGGGACGGGGGCTGGGGTGCCAGGGGGATGTCAGGGGACTGCACAGTGGGGCTGTGGGACGGGGAGGTGGCAGGGGGATGCCAGGAGCTGGGGTGCTGGAGCTGTGGGGCAGGGACCAGGGGGATGCCAGGGGATGCCATGGCAGGGCTGCAGGACGAGGGCAGGGGTACCAGGAGGATGCCAGGGTGCCGGGGCGAGCGGGGCTGCGGGAGAGGCTCGGAATGGGCAGTGGGTGGGTGCCCCGCGCCCCGCCCCCTCCCGTTTCACCCCCTTCCCACCCCTCCCCAGCTCCGTGCCCGCGGCTATTTGAAGTGCGAGAGGAAATGCTGGACGGGGTAACGGGGCGAATCGATACCCAGCGCCTGGCACAACCCCAGCAGGCGTGCCCCCGCCTCTGCCCGCGTCTCCCCCCCGCACGCCACGCTCAGGCACGGCTCCTCGTACTCTCCGGTCCCCGCCGCCTCCTCGAAGAGGCGGTTGAGCCGTACGAGACCCCGACTCTGGAGCTCTTCCAGCACCCGCAACCCCCCCGCAGCTCCCAGGACCGCCCCGTGCTCCGAATCCAAACACATCACCCCCACCAAGTGAGTGCGGGGCACGGGGAGCGCGGGCAGCACCGGGGGCACCCCGAGAGCCACCAACACGGCTGCCAGCAGGAGGTCGACCCCGTAAACCTCTTGGATCCAATCGCGGAGGTAGAAGCCCCCCATGCGGGGGTTGATCTCCAACAACCTGGGGCCAGCGGGACCCAACTTGAGCTCCACGTTGAAGACGCCGTCGCGGAGCCCGCATGCCAAGCAGCACTGGAGGGCAGCGTGGACCAGCTGCGCCTGGCGGTCGGCGGGCAGGCACGAGGGCAGGCAAGCCGCCGTCTCCAAGAAGGCGGGCAGACGCGTGGGACCGTTGTCCGACACCCAAGCACCCACCAAACGGCCTTGGAAGACCACCAGGTCAACGTCGTGCTCGGTGCCCGGCACGTACTCCATCAGCAGCATGGAGTTGCCCCAACCCAAACCGATGCCAGGGTGGTCGTCGTCACAGCGAAGGTCTCGCCAAAGGCGGGCGGCGTGTTGGTGGCACTGCTCGACGTTCTCCACCAAGCGGACGCCGACGCCGCCGGCTCCGAATTCCAGTTTGGCCACGGCGGGGAAGGGCACGGTGGTGGCCGCCCGGTCTACGTCGCCGTGGCTCTGAAGGCGGTGGCACGGCACGGCGAAGGTGGAGGGGGGAGGGCGGCCGTGGCGACATCGCTCGAGGTGCTGGTGGGTCCGGCTCTTCTGTTTGGCAACGCGGACGGCGGCCACCGGGCTGCCACGGAGACCGAGGTGTTGGCACACCAGGGCTGCCAAGACCACGCAGTCGTCCCAGTAGGAGAGGCAGGCGTGGGGTTGGAGGCCGCGGGCGCGCACGAGCTCCGTCACGCGCTCCGCGTGTTCCTCGTCACGCCGGTGCTCCCGGCTGTCGTAGGGCAAGAAGGTCTCCACCAACCCCGCTGCGAAGTGGTCTGGGTCTGACTCCACCAGGTGGATCTGTGGCCCCCAAAGAGGTGTCACCAACCCAAGCACCATGTGGGGACATGTCCAACCCAAGGACCATAATGGGATATGGAGTGTCCACCAAGGACCATACGGGGACATGGGGTGCCCAACCCAAGCACCACGTGGGGTGTCCAACCCAAGGACCATAATGGGATATGGAGTGTCCACCAAGGACCGTATGGGGACATGGGGTGCCCAACCCAAGCACCATGTGGAGACCTGGAGTGTCCAACCCAAGGACCATAATGGGATATGGAGTGTCCACCAAGGACCATACGGGGACATGGGGTGCCCAACCCAAGCACCATGTGGGTGTCCAGCCCAAGGACCACATGGGGACATGAGGTGTCCACCAAGAACCATATAGGGACAGGGGGTGCCCAACCCAAGCACCATGTGGAGACCTGGAGTGTCCAACCCAAGGACCATAATGGGATATGGAGTGTCCACCAAGGACCATACAGGGACATGGGGTGCCCAACCCAAGCACCATGTTGGTGTCCAGCTCAAGGACCATGTGGGGACATGTCCAGCCCAAGGACCATACGGGGACATGAGGTGTCCATCAAGGACCGTATGGGGACATGGGGTGCCCAACTCAAGCACCACGTGGGGTGTCCAACCCAAGGACCATAATGGGATATGGAGTGTCCACCAAGGACCGTATGGGGACATGGGGTGCCCAACCCAAGCACCATGTGGAGACCTGGAGTGTCCAACCCAAGGACCATAATGGGATATGGAGTGTCCACCAAGGACCACATGGGGACATGGGGTGCCCAACCCAAGCACCATGTGGGTGTCCAGCCCAAGGACCACATGGGGACATGAGGTGTCCACCAAGAACCATATAGGGACAGGGGGTGCCCAACCCAAGCACCATGTGGGTGTCCAGCCCAAGGACCACAGGGGGACATGAGGTGTCCATCAAGGACCGTATGGGGACATGGGGTGCCCAACTCAAGCACCACGTGGGGTGTCCAACCCAAGGACCATAATGGGATATGGAGTGTCCACCAAGGACCATACAGGGACATGGGGTGCCCAACCCAAGCACCATGTGGAGACCTGGAGTGTCCAACCCAAGGACCATAATGGGATATAGAGTGTCCACCAAGGACCATACGGGGACATGGGGTGCCCAACCCAAGCACCATGTGGGTGCTTGCAGTGCGCAGTGCGTGTTCCCCCTCAGAGCCTGGCACCCACCCAATCATCCCCCCCTCACAGCCTGGCACCCCGCAGCCCTCCCGCAGTGCCCTCTCCCCCGCAGCCCTCCCGCAGTGCCCCTCACAGCCTGGCACCCTGCAGCCCTCCCGCAGTGCCCTCTCCCCCGCAGCCCTCCCACAGTGCCCCTCACAGCCTGGCACCCCGCAGCCCTCCCACAGTGCCCCTCACAGCCTGGCACCCCGAAGCCCTCCCGCAGTGCCCCTCACAGCCTGGCACCCCGCAGCCCTCCTGCAGCGCCCTCTCACCCACAGCCCTCCCGCAGTGCCCTCTCCCCCGCAGCTCTCCCGCAGTGCCCCTCACAGCCTGGCACCCCGCATCCCTCCCGCAGCGCCCTCTCACCCGCAGCCCTCCCACAGTGCCCCTCACAGCCTGGCACCCCGCATCCCTCCCGCAGTGCCCCTCACAGCCTGGCACCCCGCATCCCTCCCGCAGTGCCCTCTCCCCCGCATCCCTCCCGCAGTGCCTCTCACCCGCAGCCCTCCCGCAGTGCCCTCTCACCCGCAGCCCTCCCGCAGTGCCCCTCACAGCCTGGCACCCCACATCCCTCCCGCAGTGCCCTCTCCCCCGCATCCCTCCCACAGTGCCCTCTCCCTCGCATCCCTCCCGCAGTGCCCTCTCCCCCGCATCCCTCCCGCAGTGCCCTCTCCCCCGCAGCCCTCCCGCAGTGCCCTCTCACCCGCAGCCCTCCCGCAGTGCCCCTCACAGCCTGGCACCCCACATCCCTCCCGCAGTGCCCTCTCCCCTGCATCCCTCCCACAGTGCCCTCTCCCTCGCATCCCTCCCGCAGTGCCCTCTCCCCCGCATCCCTCCTGCAGCGCCCTCTCCCCCGCATCCCTCCCGCAGTGCCCTCTCACCCGCAGCCCTCCCGCAGTGCCCCTCACAGCCTGGCACCCCACATCCCTCCCGCAGCGCCCTCTCCCCCGCATCCCTCCCGCAGTGCCCTCTCACCCGCAGCCCTCCCGCAGTGCCCCTCACAGCCTGGCACCCCGCATCCCTCCCGCAGTGCCCTCTCCCCCGCATCCCTCCCGCAGTGCCCTCTCCCCCGCAGCCCTCCCGCAGTGCCCTCTCCCCCGCAGCCCTCCCGCAGTGCCCTCTCACCCGCATCCCTCCCGCAGTGCCCTCTCCCCCGCAGCCCTCCCGCAGTGCCCCTCACAGCCTGGCACCCCGCATCCCTCCCGCAGTGCCCTCTCACCCGCAGCCCGTACTCTCTCGCCGCCGCCCACACGAAGCCTTTGCTGACTCCGCCCGCCCCGATCAGCAGCACTTCTTTGCCCTCCAGCAGGTGGCGCTGCGCTCGGTGCAGCAGCGCCTCTGCCACCCGGGGCACCCCGTGCCCGGTGGGTGCCCCCACGGCCGTGCCCAGCGCCCCCGCCAGCGCGCACGTGCCCAGGCACCGGCGGCTGTTGGCCGAGAGCGCCACCGGCTCCAAGGTGCCCTCCACGCACGCCAGCAGGAAGTCCACACCTGGGGGACACGCGGTGAGGTGACCCCCTAAGGACCTTCTCGCTGCCAACCCACGAAGGGGGGGGTTGAGGGATCGTGGTGACCTTCCATCCCATCCCAGGGCATCGTGGTGACCTTCCATCCCACCCCAGGGCATCGTGGTGACCTTCCATCCCCCCCCAGGGGATCGTGGTGACCTTCCATCCCACCCCAGGGCATCGTGGTGACCTCCCATCCCACCCCAAGGGACCATGGGGCATCGTGGTGACCTTCCATCCCATCCCAGGGGACCGTGGTGACCTTCCATCCCATCCCAGGGCATCGTGGTGACCTTCCATCCCATCTTAAGGGACCACAGGGCACCATGGTGACCTTTCATCCCATCCCAGGGGATCGTGGTGACCTCCCATCCCACCCCAGGAGACCGTGGTGACCTTCCATCCCACCCCAAGGGACCACGGGGCATCGTGGTGACTTCTCATCCCACCCCAGGGCATTGTGGTGACCTCCCATCCCACCCCAGGGGATCGTGGTGACCTTCCATCCCACCCCAGGGGACTGTGGTGACCTCCCATCCCACCTCATGGGACCATGGGGCATCATGGTGACCTTCCATCCCACCCCAAGGGACCACTGGGCATCGTGGTGACCTTTCATCCCATCCCAGGGGATCGTGGTGACCTTCCATCCCACCCCAGGGCATCGTGGTGACCTCCCATCCCACCCCAGGAGATCGTGGTGACCTCCCATCCCACCCCAGGAGATCATGGTGACCTCCCATCCCACCCCAGGAGATCGTGGTGACCTTCCATCCCACCCCAGGGCATCGTGGTGACCTTCCATCCCACCCCAAGGGACCACTGGGCATCGTGGTGACCTTCCATCCCATCCCAGGGCATCGTGGTGATCTCCCATCCCACCCCAGGAGATCGTGGTGACCTTCCATCCCACCCCAAGGGACCATGGGGCATCATGGTGACCTTCCATCCCACCCCAGGGCATCGTGGTGACCTTCCATCCCACCCCAAGGGACCACTGGGCATCGTGGTGACCTTTCATCCCATCCCAGGGGACCGTGGTGACCTTCCATCCCACCCCAGGGCATCGTGGTGACCTCCCATCCCACCCCAGGAGATCGTGGTGACCTTCCATCCCACCCCAAGGGACCATGGGGCATCATGGTGACCTTCCATCCCACCCCAGGGGATCGTGGTGAACTTCAATCCCACCCCAGGAGATCGTGGTGACCTTCCATCCCACCCCAAGGGACCACTGGGCATCGTGGTGACCTTCCATCCCACCCCAGGGCATCATGGTGACCTCCCATCCCACCCCAGGGGATCGTGGTGACCTTCCATCCCACCCCAGGGGACCGTGGTGACCTCCCATCCCACCTCATGGGACCATGGGGCATCATGGTGACCTTCCATCCCACCCCAGGGCATCATGGTGACCTTCCATCCCACCCCAGGGGATCGTGGTGACCTTCCATCCCACCCCAGGGCATCGTGGTGACCTCCCATCCCACCTCATGGGACCACGGGGCATCACGGTGACCTCCCATCCCACCCCAGGAGACCGTGGTGACCTTCCATCCCACCCCAAGGGACCACGGGGCGTCGTGGTGACCTCCCATCCCACCCCAAGGGACCATGGTGACCTCCCATCCCACCCCAAGGGACCATGGGGCATCGTGGTGACCTTCCATCCCACCCCAGGGGATCGTGGTGACCTTCCATCCCACCCCACGGGACCGTGGTGACCTTCCATCCCACCCCAAGGGACCACAGGGCATCGTGGTGACCTCCCAGCCCATCTTAAGGGATCACAGGGCACCATGGGGACCTTTCATCCCATCCTAAGGGACCACAGGGGATCGTGGTGACCTCCCATCCCATCAAGGGAATCACCAAGGTGACCTTTTATCCCACCCCAAGGGACCACAGGGGATTTGGTGACCTTCCATCCCACCCCAGGAGATCGTGGTGACCTCCCATCCCATCAAGGGAACCACCAGGGTGACCTTTTATCCCACCCCGAGGGACCCCAGGGGACCATGGTGACCTTCCATCCCATCCTAGAGGACCATGGTGACCTCCTCCCCTTCCCCAGGGGACCATGGGAGATCAAGGTGGCCACCTTCCCCCCAACCCCAGTTGACCATGGGGAGACCAGGGTGACCTTCTACCTCACCCCAATTGCCCATGGGAGTCTGAGGTGACCTTCTCCCCCCACCAGGGGACCATGAGGGACAAGGGTGACCTTCTCCTCCCACCCCAGATGACCATGGGGGGTCCATGGTCACCTTCTCCCCCATCCCAGATGACCATGAGGGACCAGGGTGAACTTCTCCCCCACCCCAGATGACCCTGGGAGGTCCATGGTCACCTTCTCCCTCATCCCAGAGGACCATGAGGGACCAGGGTGAACTTCTCCCCCACCCCAGATGACCCTGGGAGGTCCATGGTCACCTTCTCCCTCATCCCAGAGGACCATGAGGGACCAGGGTGACCTTCTCCCCCACCCCAGGGGACCATGAGAGACCAGGGTGACCTTCTCCTCCCACCCCAGATGACCATGGGGGATCCATGGTCACCTTCTCCCCAACCCAAGAGGTCCATGAGGGACCAGGGTGACCTTCTCCTCCCACCCCAGATGACCATGGGGGATCCATGGTCACCTTCTCCCCAACCCAAGAGGTCCATGAGGTACCAGGGTGACCTTCTCCTCCCACCCCACGGTCTGTGGAGGCCCACGGTGCCCCCCCAGGCTCACCCAGGAGGTCGGTGTGGGCGCGGGCACCCCCGCGTTCCTGGGGGCTCAGCTCGGCCTCGGTGCCCACCAGGGCGGCCATGGCGGCCTCTGCGGCCACCTGGAGCCTCTTGGCCAGGGCCTGGCGCTGCCCAGGGGCCACCACCCCCCACTGCTCCAGGGTGGTGTCCAGGCCCTGGGGTAACGTCACCCCGTGCCGCACCGGGGCCTCGGCGCGCCCCACGCCGCACGCCACCTGCGGGGACAGCACCAGGGGGCGGGGCCATTGGGTGCCACCAGGGCGTGGGGACACTGGGTGCCACCCCAGGGCAAGGGGACTTGGGGTGCCACCAGGACATGGGGTTATGGATGGCCACCATGGCTTGGGGACATTGGGTGCCACCCAAGAGTATGGGGACATTGGGTGCCACCAGGATATGGGGTCATTGATGGCCATCCAGGGTGTGGGGACACTGGGTGCCACCCCAGGGCAAGGGGACATGGGGTGCCACCAGGACATGGGGTCATGGATGGCCATCAGGGCTTGGAGACATTGGGTGCCACCAGGACATGGGGTCATGGATGGCCACCATGGCTTGGGGACATTGGGTGCCACCCCAGACCATGGGGACAGTGGGTGTCACCAGGATGTGGGGACAGGGGGGGCACCCCAGAGCAAGGGGGACATTGGGTGCCACCAGGACATGGGGTCATGGATGGCCATCAGGGCTTGGAGACACTGGGTGCCACCCCAGAGCATGGGGACAGTGGGTGCCACCCCAGAGCAAGGGGACATGGGGTGCCACCAGAACGTGGGGTCATGGATGGCCATCATGGCTTGGGGACAGTGGGTGTGACCAGGACACGTGGTTATGGATGCCCACCAAGCCCTGGAGACACACAGGGCCACCACGACACGTGGCTATGGATGCCCACCATAGCTGGGGCCATGCTGGGCCACCACAACACGTGGCTATGGATGCCCACCAAGGCCTGGGAACACACAGGGCAACAAGGACACGTGGCTATGGATGCCCACCAAGGCCTGGGGACACACAGGGTCACCAGGACACGTGGCTATGGATGCCCACCAAGCCCTGGGGACGCACAGGGCCACCACGACACGTGGGTATGGATGCCCACCAAGCCCTGGGGACGCACAGGGTCACCAGGACACGTGGCTATGGATGCCCACCAAGGCCTGGGAACACACAGGGCCACCAGGACACGTGGCTATGGATGCCCACCAAGCCCTGGGGACGCACAGGGCCACCACGACACGTGGGTATGGATGCCCACCAAGCCCTGGGGACGCACAGGGCCACCACGACACGTGGCTATGGATGCCCACCAAGCCCTGGGGACACACAGGGTCACCAGGACACGTGGCTATGGATGCCCACCAGGGCCCGTGGGGTGGTGGGACCTTACCTGGCAGAGCTGGGGCCGGTTCCCCCAGGAGCTGCAGACGAGGGTGCAGATGCGCAGGGCCATGGGCAGCCGCGGGGCGGCGCTGCCTGGGGTGGGGGCGAGGACAGGGCAGGCACAGCCGGTGCCCGGGCACGGGGCACCCTGCCCGACCTCCATCCCACCCCCCCTCCCTTCCCGGTAGCACCGTGGTGGCCCCGGCCAACCCCAACCTCAACCCCAAGCCCAGGGGACTGCAAGGTCCAGTGTGGCCACTGTCACCTCCAGCCCCACGGAGGGGTCCAAGGTGGTCACCCAACCATCCTGCTCTGCCCCAGGGGAGCAGGGGGGGACCATAAGGGACCTTCTCCCCCACCCCGATGATCATGAGGGACCAGGGTGACCTTCTCCCCCACCCCAGGGGACCATAAGGGACCATGGTGACCTTCTCCTCCCACACCAGATGACCATGGGGGGTCCATACTGACCTTCACCCCCACCCCAGGGGACCGTGAGGGACCAGGGTGATCTTCTCCTCCCACCCCAGGGGACCATAAGGGACCATGGTGACCTTCTCCTCTCACCCCAGATGACCCTGGGGGGCCATGGTGACCTTCTTCCCCACCCCAAGGGACCATGAGGGATCAAGATGACCTTCTCCTCCCGCCCCAGGGGACCATAAGGGACCAGGGTGATCTTCTCCTCCCACCCCAGATGACCATGGGGGGTCCATAGTGACCTTCTCCTCCCACCCCAGGGGACCGTGAGGGACCAGAATGACCTTCTCCCCCACCCCAGATGACCATGGGGGACCATGATGACCATTTCCCCCACCCCAGGGGACTGTGAGGGACCAGGGTGACCTTCTCCTCCCACCCCAGATGACCATGGGGAGTCCATAGTGACCTTCTCCCCCCATCCCAGGGGACCATGAGGGACCAGGGTGACCTCCTCTCACCCCAGATGACCCTGGGGGGTCCATGGTGACCTTCTCCTCCCACCCCAGGGGACCATAAGGGACCAGGGTGACCTTCTCCCCCACCCCAGATGACCATGGGGGACCAGGATGACCCTCTCCTCCCACCCCAGATGACCACAAGGGGCCCGTGGTGACCTTCTCCCCCACCCCAGGGGACCGTGAGGGACCAGGGTGACCTTCTCCTCTCACCCCAGATGACCATGGGGGGACCAGAGTGACCTTATCCTCCCACCCCAGATGACCCTGGGGGGCCCATGGTGACCTTCTCCTCCCACCCCAGATGACCACGAGGGGCCCGTGGTGACCTTCTCCCCCACCCCAGGGGACCATGAGGGACCAGGGTGACCTTCTCCTCTCACCCCAGATGACCCTGGGGGGGCCATGGTGACCTTCTCCTCCCACCCCAGGGGACCATAAGGCACCAGGTTGATCTTCTCCTCCCACCCCAGGGTACCATAAGGGACCAGAATGACCTTCTCCTCCCACCCCGATGATCATGAGGGACCAGGGTGACCTTCTCCCCACCCAGGGAACCATGAGGGACCAGAATGACCTTCTCCTCCCACCCCAGATGACCATGAGGGGCCCATAATGACCTTCTCCCCCACCCCAGATGACCATGAGGGGCCCATAATGACCTTCTCCTCCCACCCCAGGGGACCATAAGGGACCAGGGTGACCTTCTCCCACCCCAGATGACCCTGGGGGGTCCATAGTGACCTTCTCCTCCCACCCCAGGGGACCATGAGGGACCAGGGTGACCTTCTCCTCCCACCCAGATGACCCTGAGGGCCCCGGGTGCCCCCGTCCCCGTGCCAGGGTGGTGGCAGTGGCCCTTACGTGGTGGTGGGGTGGGCAGGCGGGCGGTGGGCACCACGGCCTCCAGCAGGACGCTGTCGTCCTCACGCAGCCCGCGCAGCCGGGCACCCACTGCCCGTGCCACCGCTGCCACCTCCTCCTTCCCGTGGGTGCTGCCCGCGCCCGTCCCACGCCACCGCCACCCCCCCGACGGCCGCACCATCACCTGTGGGCACCCCGTGTCACCCCGTATCACCCCGTGTCACCCTGTGCCACCCTGTGCCACCGCCACCCCGATGGCCGCACCATCACCTGTGGGCACCCCGTGTCACTCCGTGCGACCCTGTGCCACCCCGTGCCACCGCCACCCCCGATGGCCGCACCATAACCTGTGGGTACCCTGTGTCACCCCGTGCCACCCTGTGCCACTGCCACCCCAACGGCTGCACCATCACCTGCAGGCACCCCGTGTCACCCCGTGTCACCCCTGTGCCACCCTGTGCCTCCCTGTGCCACTGCCACCCCCAATGGCCACCCCATCACCTGTGGGCACCCCGTGTCACCCTGTGCCACCCTGTGCCACCCCAACACCTGCAGGCACCTCATGTCACCCTGTGTCACCCTGTGTCACCCCATGTCACCCTCTGCCACCCCGTGCCACCCTGTGCCACCACCCCCCCCATGGCTGCACCATCACCTGTGGGCACCCCATGTCACCCTCTGCCACCCCGTGCCACCCTCTGCCACCCCATGCCACCCCGTGCCACTGTCACCCTGACAGCTGCACCATCACCTGTGGGCACCCCCGTGTCACCCTGTGCCACCCTGTGCCACCCCGATGGCTGCAGGCACCTCGTGTCACCCTGTGTCACCCCCATGTCACCCTCTGCCACCCCGTGCCACCCTGTGCCACCACCACCCCGATGGCCACACCATCACCTGTGGGCACCCTGTGTCACCCTCTGCCACCCCGTGCTACCCTGTGCCACCACCCCCCCCATGGCTGCACCATCACCTGTGGGCACCCCATGCCACCCCGTGCCACCCCGTGCCACCCTGACGGCTGCACCAACACCTGCAGGCACCCCGTGTCACCCCGTGTCACCCCGTGCCACCCTGTGCCACCACCCCCCCGACAGCCACACTGTCACCTGTGGGTACCCCATGTCACCCCATGCCACCCCGTGCCACTGTCACCCTGACAGCTGCACTATCACCTGTGGGCACCCCATGTCATCCTGTGCCACCCTGTGCCACTCCACCCAGTGCCACCACCACCCGTGGGCACCACGTGCCACTCTGTCCCACCCTGTGCCACCCCCCCCACCTGTGGGCACCTCGTGTCACCCTCTGCCACCCCACCCTGTGCCACCACCACCTTGTGCCACCTGCACCCACCTCACGTCACCCCCTGCCACCGCCACCCCAACGGCTGTACCATCACCTGTGGGCACCTTGTGCCACTCTGTGCCACCCCCACCTGTGGGCACCCTGTGTCCCCTCACCACTGTGTCCCCTATGCCCCGTTGGTGCCCCCCATGCCCCTCATGCTCCTCCGCCCCCCCCATACCCCATGGTGCCCCTCTTGCCCCATGGTGCCCCCCCATACCCCACGGTGCCCCCCATGCCCCATGGTGCCCCCATACTCCACGGTGCCTCCCTTGCCCCATGGTGCCCCCCATATCCCATAGTGCCCCCCTTGCCCCACGGTGCCCCCCCATGTCCCATGGTGCCCCCATACTCCACGGTGGTGCCTCCCTTGCCCCATGGTGCCCCCCCATACCCCATGGTGCCCCCCTTGCCCCATGGTGCCCCCCATGTCCTCCTTAACCCCCCATGCTCTTTCTGCCCCCCCCCCTGCCCCACGGTGCCCCCCATGCCCCACGGTGCCCCCCCTCCCTGATCCCCATGGTTCCCCCCCCGTCCCGTGGTGCCCCCCCCGCCCCGTGGTGCCCCCCAAGGTGCCCACCTGGCTGTAGGGCTCCATGGCGCTGCCCCCCAGGAAGGTGCCCACCTCGTGGCCCACCAGGCTCTCCTGCCCCTCGGGGTCCTCCAGCCTCACCAGCTTCACCCCAGGTGCCACCTCATCCGTGGGCAGGGTGCCCCCCAGCCCCCAGGACGAAGGCCAGAGTGGGGGGCACGAGCAGGTTGGCACGGGCTGCCAGCACCCAGCGGGTGAGCAGCGTGTCCTCGAGCCGGTGGGCGAGTGGCACCGAGCCCCCCGTGGGGCAATCGAGGTCACGGGCAAGGTCGCCCACCCAATCACAGTCGGGGACCCCAAAGGTGCCCGTCACGTAGTTGGCACGGCGAGGGGGGGCGAAGGTGGCGAGGGTGCTGTGCCCCCCCGCCTCGAAGGTGATGCCTCGGGCCAGCAGCAGGGACCACGAGCCTGGGCACAGAGGTGAGGGCACGCGGGTGGCCCAGGAGGGGCACAGGCACAGCACCATGGCACCTGGGGGGGGGGGGGGGTGGTAACGGGCACGGAGTGGGGGGATGCCACCAGATCCCAGCACTGGAGGGTAACAGGGGCACCCACCCCCCCACCCCGTACCACCCCCCCACTGTGCCAACCTGTGTCACCCCAGCACGGTGCCACCCTACCACAGTGCCACTGCATGGCACCCCTCCACTGTGCCATCCCGTGCCACCCCGCTACGGTGTCATCCCGTGCCACCCCACGCTACCCCACTCCATGCCACCCCTCCACTGTGCCACCCCGTGCCACCCGTCTACTGTGCCACCCTATGCCACCGCACCCCCTGCCACCCCAACCCCTGCCACCTCATCCCATGCCACCCCACCTCTCTGCCACGCCATGCCACCCCACCCCCGTGCCACCCTCTGTCACCACATCCCATGCCACCCCACCACGGTGCCACCTCGTGCCACGCCAGGCAGCGACCACAGGCTGAGGGATGCTGCGCCCAGACCCCTGGGGTGGCACTGGTGCTGGCACTGGTGCTGGCACCGGTGCATAGTGGTGTAGATGGGGCTGGTGCCACCCTGCCAGTCCCGGTCCCACAGGCTCAGGTGGCTGTGGGGGCACCTTGGCCCAGGGTGGGTGTGTGGGAGGGGGGTGGGTACCCACCTGGGCATCGGGTGCCACCCTCCAGCAGGACGGGCAGGAAGGCGCCGGGGGAGCCCAGGACACAGACGGTCACGTCCAGCGGGCCAAAGGCTGCCAGCAGGGCAAGGGTTAACCGGGACCCTCTGCCACCCTGCCCCTGGCACCCCCGTGTCCCCAGCCTGGCACCACCCTGCCCCTGTCACCTCCCTGTCTCCAGTCTGGTACCATCCCAGTCTCTGCCACCCCCGTGTCCCCAGCCTGGCACCACGTCCCCATCACCATCCCAGTCCCTGCCACCCCCGTGCCCTCAGCCTGGCACCATCCCAGTCTCTGCCATCCTCATGTCCCCAGCCTGGCACCACGTCCCTATCACCATCCCAGCCCCATGTCCCCAGCCTGGCACCATCCCAGCCCCTGCAACCCCGATATCCTCAGCCTGGCATCAACCCAGTCCCTGCTACTCCGTGTCCCCAGCCTGGCACCACCCTGCCCCTGTCACCTCCCTGTCTCCACTCTGGTACCATCCCAGTCTCTGCCACCCCCGTGTCCCCAGCCTGGCACCACGTCCCCATCCCCATCCCAGTCTCTGCCACCCCCATGTCCTCAGCCTGGCACCATCCCAGTCTCTGCCATCCTCATGTCCCCAGCCTGGCACCGTTTCCCCATCACCACCCCAGCCCCTGCCACCCCCGTGTCCCCAACCTGGCACCATCCCAGCCCCTGCAACCCCGATATCCTCAGCCTGGCATCAACCCAGTCCCTGCCACTCCCGTGTCCCAGCCTGGCACCATCCCAGTCCCTGCAACCCCGATATCCTCAGCCTGGCATCAACCCAGCCCTTGCCACCCCCGTGTCCCCAACCTGGCACCATCCCAGTCCCTGCAACCCCGATATCCTCAGCCTGGCATCACCCCAGTCCCTGCCACCCCCGTGTCCCCAGCCTGGCACCACCCTGCCCCTGTCACCCCCCTGTCTCCAATCATCCCAGTCTCTGCCACCCCCGTGTCCCCAGCCTGGCACCACGTCCCCATCACCATCCCAGTCCCTGCCACCCCCATGTCCTCAGCCTGGCACCATCCCAGTCTCTGCCATCCTCATGTCCCCAGCCTGGCACCGTTTCCCCATCACCACCCCAGCCCCTGCCACCCCCGTGTTCCCAACCTGGCACCATCCCAGTCCCTGCAACCCCGATATCCTCAGCCTGGCATCAACCCAGTCCCTGCCACTCCCGTGTCCCCAGCCTGGCACCACCCTGCCCCTGTCACCCCCCTGTCTCCAGTCATCCCAGTCTCTGTCACCCCTGTGTCCCCAGCCTGGCACCACGTCCCCATCACCATCCCAGTCTCTGCCACCCCCGTGTCCTCAGCCTGGCACCATCCCAGTCTCTGCCATCCTCATGTCCCCAGCCTGGTACCGTTTCCCCATCACCACCCCAGCCCCTGCCACCCCCGTGTCCCCAACCTGGCACCATCCCAGTCCCTGCAACCCCGATATCCTCAGCCTGGCATCACCCCAGTCCCTGCCACTCCCGTGTCCCCAGCCTGGCACCACCCTGCCCCTGTCACCCCCCTGTCTCCAGTCATCCCAGTCTCTGTCACCCCCGTGTCCCCAGCCTGGCACCACGTCCCCATCACCATCCCAGTCCCTGCCACCCCCATGTCCTCAGCCTGGCACCATCCCAGTCTCTGCCATCCTCATGTCCCCAGCCTGGCACCGTTTCCCCATCACCACCCCAGCCCCTGCCACCCCCGTGTCCCCAACCTGGCACCATCCCAGTCCCTGCAACCCCGATATCCTCAGCCTGGCATCACCCCAGTCCCTGCCACCCCCCGTGTCCCCAGCCTGGCACCACCCTGCCCCTGTCACCCCCCTGTCTCCAGTCATCCCAGTCTCTGCCATCCCCGTGTCCCCAGCCTGGCACCACGTCCCCATCACCATCCCAGTCTCTGCCACCCTCATGTCCCCAGCCTGGCACCATCCCAGTCCCTGCAACCCCGATATCTTCAGCCTGGCACCATCCCAGCCCCTGCCACCCTCGTGTCCCCAACCTGGCACTGTGTCCCCGTCACCACCCCAGCCCCTGCCACCCCCGTGTCCCCAGCCTGGCACCCCGTCCCCATCCCCATCCCACCCCCGTGCCACCCCCGGTGCCCACACCGGTGCAGGGCTCAGCGGAGCGGTCCCGGGTGGGGGGCAGCCCCTCTTGGCGCAGGGCACCCTGCAGCAGCTCGAAGGCGTGGGTGGCACAGTCGGTGTGCCCGCTGTCCCCAGGCCCTGTGCCCTCGGGGGTCTCGTCCTCCAGCCAGTGTGGGCACAGCGCCTCGGGCCCGGACCAGTCCTGTGCCACCCCGCTGGGGGCCTCTGCCGAGAGCTGGGGGCACAGGGGGTGGCACGGGGCTGGCGTGGGCTTGGCATGGGGGTAAGGGGTTGGAATGGGACTGGCATGGGGTTGGCATGGGAATAAGGGGTTGGAATGGGGCTGGCGTGGGGATATGGGGCTGGCATGGACTAAGGGGCTGGCATGGGGTTGGCATGGGAATAAGGGGATGGAATGGGACTGGCATGGACTAAGGGGCTGGCACGGGAATAAAGGACTGGCATGGTGTTTGCATTGGGGTAAGGGGCTGGAATGGGACTGGCAGGGAGATAAGGGGATGGCACGGATCTGGTAAGGGGTTGGCATGGAGGTAAGGAGTAGGAATGGGATTGGCACGGGGTTGGCATGGGAATAAGGCATTGGAATACGACAGGCATGGGGATATGGGGCTGGCAGAGACTAAGGGATTGGCATGGGGTTGGCATGGGGCAAGGGGTTGGAATGGGACTGGCATGGGGATGAGGGGCTGGCACGGGTCTGGTATTTGGTTGGCATGGGGGTAAGGGCTTGGAATGGGACTGGCATGAGGATGAGGGGCTGGCACGGGTCTGGTAAGGGGTTGGCATGGAGGTAAGGGGTTGGAATGGGACTGGCATGGGGTTGGCATGGGAATAAGGGGGTGGAATGGGGCTGGCATGGACTAAGGGGTTGGCATGGGAATAAAGGACTGGCATGGGGTTGGCATTGGGGGTAAGGGCTTGGAATGGGACTGGCATGGGACTGGCATAGGGTTAAGGGTCTGGAACGGGGCTAAGGGTCTGGCACGGGTCTGGCATGGGGTTGGCATGGGGATAAGGGGCTGGCATGGGGCACACGTGGGGACAGGGTGCTGGCACGGGGCTGGCATGGGGCCCCACTGCCCACACGGGTGTCAGGGTGCCGAGGGGGCTGCGTGTGCCAGGCACGGAGCCACCTCCTCGGGGACAGCGGGCAGTGCCAGCCACCAGGGCCACCAGCTCCTGGACAAAGCGCTCCCTTTGTCCCCACAGGGTGGGCACGGTGTCCCTCGCTGTCCCACAGCAGTGCCCACCGTGGGGTACCCACCTCCCCTGGGTGGGGGGCACTCACCATCCTGCTGGCCGAGGGGCTGCAAGAGAGGATGGCAGCATCAGTGGGGCAGCCGGGGACCCACCACCCCCTGCCACCCCCTGTCACCCCCTGCCAACCCCTCCCACCCCGTGCCACGCCCACCCAGACCCCCCTTCCCAGCCCTCCAACACCCACCAGGGCCTGGCACCTTCTGGAGATGCCAACCCTTGGGACTCCAGATCGTCCCCTCGATGCCATCCCCAGTGACCCCAGGTTGTCCCCTCGGTGCCAGCCCTGGAGACCCCAGATTATCTCCTCGATGCCAGCCCTGGGGACACCAGGCTGTCCCCTCAGTGCCATCCCCATGACCCCCGGTTGTCCCCTCGATGCCAGCCCTGGGGACCCCAGGTTGTGCCCTCAATGCCATCCCCAAAGACCCCAGATTGTCCCTTCGGTGCCATCCCCAGTGACTCCAGGTTGTCCCGTTGATGCCATCCCTGGAGACTCCAGGCTGTCCCCTCAATGCCAGCCCTGGGGACACCAGGCTGTCCCCTCGGTGCCATCCCCATGACCCCCGGTTGTCCCCTCGATGCCAGACCCGGGGAACCCAGGTTGTCCCCTCAGTGCCATCCCCAATGACCCCAGGTTGTCCCCTTTATGCCAGCCCTGGAGACCCCAGATTGTCCCCTCGGTGCCATCCTCAGTGACCCCAGGTTGTCCTCTCGATGCCATCCCTATGACCCCAGATTGTCCCCTTGGTGCCAGCCCTGCAAACCCCATATTGTCCTCTCGGTGCCATCCTGGGTGACTCCAGATTGTCCCCTCGATGCCACCCCCAGTGACCCCAGGCTGTCCCCTCGGTGCCAGTCCCGGTGCCCCCGGCAGCGGCTGAGCTCGGCTTAGCATAATCCCACGCCACTGTGCCCTCTTGCCCGGGGTGCCAGGGTGACCCTGGCGACACAGACCCAGGCACCTGGGGTCCCCGTGTCCCCTCCGTGGGCTCCCAGCAGGGCACGAGGGGAAACCGAGGTCCCATGGGGTGGCAGGGACAGGGTGGCAGGGTTAGGTGGCACACGGCTCCATCCCCTGCCCACCGGGACATTCCCCCCCCCCCCCCCCCCCCCCCCGCAACACCCAGCCCTGGCATCACCACAGAGGTCTCCCCCCAAACCCAGGGCCCACCCTGTGCCCCCTCGATGCCCCGCTGTCCCCAGGGTGTGACAGCCGTGTCCCCCGTGCCATCCCCGGGTACCTTGGGGTGCAGCCGCGGGCTGGGAGCGCGCAGGGGACGCGGGGCACGCCTGGCACAGGGGACACGTGGCGCCTGTGGCCTTTAAACCCCCCCCTCCCCATGCCACCCCCCGCCCCCCCAGCCCCGTGCCCCGGCTTAGGCGGGTGGCACAGAGCCCCTATTGTCCCCTCGCTGCCACCCCTGGCCCTGACCTCGTCCCCATGCCCGGGGACAGCAGGGAGGCAGTGGGGACGCGGGGCGGTGGCACCGGGTGCCAGGGGTGTCCCTGTGCCACCCCAAGCTGCCCTGGCACTGGGGCACAGCATCCCCCCACACCCCCGTGCCCCCCCCCCCCCCCCCCCCAACACCGGCTCGGGTCCAGCTGCCCACGGGGGCACCGTCACCGCGGGCACGGTGCCAGCTGAGCCGCCTGCCACCCGCTGCCACCCGGGCACCCCGCGGGGACAGCACGGGGGGGGGGGGGGAGAGAGACAAAGAATGGGGGTGAAGGGTGCTGTGCCCACGCGTGTGCGGGCAACAGGCGGGCACATACATGGGCACATACATGGGCACGCTCACACGTGCGCACATGGGCACACGAGGGCACAGATGTGCACACACATGGGCACAGGTGTGCGCACATGGGCACACAGACATACACACATGGGCACACACATGGGCACACTCAGACGTGCACACACGGGCACAGACGTGCACACACGTAGGTACACGCATGGGCACAGGTGTGCACACATGGGCACACACGGGCACAAACATGGGCACGGGCACACATGGGCACACACACACACACGTGCACACACAGACACGCGTGTACACACATGGGCACAGACGGGCACACATACACGGGCACACATGGGCACAGATGTGCGCACGCATGGGCACACACACGTGCACGCGTGGGCACGCACACGTGCACACATGGGCACACACGTGCACACACGGGCACACACGGGCACACACATGGGCACACCCATGTGTCTGCAAACACACGTGCACACACACACATGCACACGCGTGTACACACATGCGCACACACGTGAACATACACACGCACATATGCACACGCACATACATGCACACACGTGTGCACACACACATGTGCACACACTTGCTCACACACACTCGCACACGTGTGTGCACACCCATGCACACCCACGCTCACACGCACACGCATGTGCACACACTCATGCACAGACACACACCCATACACACATGCACACACTCGCACACACGCGTGCACACAGACATGCACACACATGTGCACACACTTGCACAGCCACGAGCAAACACACATGTGCACCCGGTGCACACACACTTGCACACATGCATGCACACGCATGCACGTGTGCACACAGATGCACACATTTGCACACACGTGCACACACACATGTGCACACGCTTGCACATGCATATGCACACCCACGAGAACATACAGTGCACATTCGTGCACAGACATGCACACACAGGTGCACACACACTTGCACACACACGTGCACACACACGTGCACACACAGGCACACTCACACACTCACATGCAGGCATCCACTTGTGCCTATGCACACACAGACATGCACACACGTGTGCACACGTGCCCACACATGCAGGTGCACACACATGTACACACGTGTGCCCACATGCACACACATGCATGCATATACATGTGCACGCACACCCATGCACACATGCAAACACCCACGTGTACATATCCACACACACGTGCACACACTCGTGCACACACTTGTGCACACACATGCACATGTGCACACGCACATGTGCACACACAGACTCAAATATGCACACGTGCACACACATACATGCAGAAACCCACTCACATGCACACATGCAGACACGGACACACGTGTGCACACACACGAGTGCACACACACACGCATTTATACACATGCATAGGCGTGCAAAGATGTGCATGCACATGCATGCACACACACAGCCCTGGTGCACACACACACACACTCGTGCACACACTTGTGCACACACAGAGCCCTTGTGTACACACTCACGTGCACACACAGCCCTTGTGCACACCCTCCCTTGCACACCTGCGGGCACACCCACTCGTGCATACACACAGACTCGTGCACACACGGAGCCATTTTGCACACCCACATCCGTGCACACTCACAGCCCTTTTGCACGCCCACTCGTGCACATCCAGCTCTTGTGCACACACACCCCCTTGCACACCCGCGGGCACACCCACTCGTGCACACACAGAGGCTTTTTGCACACCCACATCCGTGCACACTCACAGCCCTTTTGCACGCCCACTCGTGCACACCCAGCTCTTGTGCACACACCCCCCCTTGCACACCCGCGGGCACACCCACTCGTGCACACACACAGCCCTTTTGCACACCCACTCGTGCACACACAGCCCTCGTGCACACCCTCTCTCGCACACCCTCCGGGCACACACACACACACGTGCACACACACACACACTCGTGCATTTTGCACACCCACAGCCGTGCACACTCACAGCCCTTTTGCACACCCACTCGTGTGCACACAGCTCTTGTGCACACACACCCCCCCTTGCACACCCGCGGGCACACCCACTCGTGCACACAGCCACTCGTGCACACACAGAGCCCTTGTGCACACACCCCCCCCTTGCACTGCCCTTGTGCACACACACAGAGTCGTGCACACTCACAGCCCTTTTGCACACCCACTCGTGCACACACAGCTCTTGTGCACACACACCCCCCCCCCCCCCTTTGCACACCCGCGGGCACCCCACCCCCGCGTGTTCACAGCCCACTCCCCCCCCCCCCCCCAAAGCACCCACACCCCGCGGACCCCACAGCACCCTCCACTCGCGGCAGCACCCACCGGCTGTGGCGGTGACAGCGGTGACGGTGACAGCGGTGACACCCGGTCCCTCCGGTGCCGTCTCTGGGCCCCGGGCGGGGCGGGGGTCAGGGAGGGGGCTCGGGGTGGGGGGGGGGGGGGGTGGGGGCAGGCACGGGGTGCGGAGATTCAGGGTGGGGGGACGTGGGTGCTGGGATGAGGGGACAGAGGGGACAGGGTGTCACTGCTGGGGGGGGGGCAGGGGATGGGGAGAGGCCACAAGGGACGTGGGACAGGGGACACGGGAGAGGGGACAAGGGACAGGGACATGGAGAGGGGACAAGGGACAGGCAGAGGGGACAGGGGACATGGGAGAGGGGACAGGGGACATGGGAGAGGGGACAAGGGACAAGGACATGGGAGAGGGGACAAGGGACAGGCAGAGGGGACAGGGGACATGGAGAGGGGACAAGGGACAGGGACAAGGGACAGGGAATTAGGGAGAGGGGACGAGGGACAGGATTTGGGGACCGGGGACAGGGGACATGGGAGAGGGGACAAGGGACAAGGACATGGGAGAGGGGACAAGGGACAGGCAGAGGGGACATGGGAGAGGGGACAGGGGACAGGGACATGGGACAGGGAATTAGGGAGAGGGGACGAGGGACAGGATTTGGGGACCGGGGACATGGTACGGGGAGAGGGGACAGGTGGCAGGGGACACGGGACACGCGACAAGGGGGTGTTGGAGAGGGGACTTG
>JAUMJJ010001208.1:0-24694 GCA_033556795.1 Tapera naevia | reverse complement strand
CTGGGGGTAGCTTGGTTCATTACTCAGTTGTACTGGGTCTGATTACTATTAGCACATTGAGATGTCACTCTTAGTTAAGAGTTGTGGTCTTATTTTTGGAGGATTTGTTTTTCTCCAAGGTCGCCCCAACCAAAAAATATGAGCCATTGTCTAGTAAGTTGTAGGCCTAGTAGGCTTGGTTAGTGTTGGTGATGGCCATTGATTTTTAAGTTCCACAGGGTCTTCTCGTCTTATGGGTTCATTCCTGCTTTTGCACAGGAAGATCAATTTCACTGATTATCTACAGGAGACAGTTAAGACCTCGTTTAGCCATTCATACAAGTCCCGATTTATGAGACAATTGATTGCGCTACCTTCGCACGGTTAGGATACCGCGGCCGTTAAACGTTCTGTCACTGGGCAGGCATCACCTTTAATACTTGGTTGGCTAAAGGCTATGTTTTTGGTAAACAGTCGGGTCTTGGGTTTGCCGAGTTCCTTTTGTAGATTTTAATCTTTCTAATATGCGCACCTGGGTTGGGTTAACAGTATGTTTAATATTTTGTCTTGTTAGAATTGAGGTATTAATTATGGTCTGTTAATAATTAAATGATGTAAGCTTGCGCTAGGGAGGGAAATGTTCCAAGTTACTTATTTTAGCATAAGTTCTTCTATAGGGATAGGTTAGCCTGTTAGTGGTAAGGGAGTCATGTTGTTTTAGTATTTTTAAGAGGCGAGCTTTGACGCATTCTTTAATGATGGCTGCTTAAAGGCCTACAGTAAGGATGTGGGTGTGGTGTTTATCCGCTAGGGGAGATTGTTTTCTTTTTTAAAGGGGCTGTACCCCCTTTAAATTACTCTTGACCTTCTACATGGGGGTTTGGTTAGGTTTCCTTAGAGGGAGGTCTAGAGAGAACTTAAATTCGTTTCACAGGCAACCAGCTATCACCCAGCTCGGTTGGCTTTTCACCTCTACTAACGAGTCATCCCACTCTTTTGCGACAGAGACGGGTTCGCTCATGTATAGCTGCTCGTGAGTAGCTCGCTTGGGTTTCGGGGGGGCAAGCTTAAATCCGTTTTGCTTGGGTGGTTCTGGCTAAATCATGATGCAAAAGGTACAAGATTTTGTCTTTGCTATTATATGCTTAGGTTTTCATTATTATTTCATCTTTCCCTTGCGGTACAGGGGCTCTATCGCTCCGGATGATGTCCTTTTCTATCGCCTATACTAGGTTTATTGAATGTTTTAGTTAAGTGATGAAGTTAGTTTTTTGGTTAATTAGATATGAAGGGTTGGGCTAGAGTTTGGCTTCAAGGGCGATCTGGGTGATGGCAGATATCTTTCAGGTGTAAGCTGAATGCTTTGGTGTTGTAGCTACGCCTTGGTATGCTAAGTACACCTTCCGGTACACTTACCTTGTTACGACTTACCTCATCTTTACCTAGTAATGTAGTATTAATTTATTAAGGGAATGTGGTTGTGACGAGGGTGACGGGCGGTATGTACGTGTCCCAGGGCCAATTTAAATGGGGCTCTCATTGTCCCTATTTACTGCTAAATCCGCCTTCCGGGAATGGTTTCACACTCCCTTCCGTGTTTCCTAGTGTTAGGAAATGTAGCCCATTGCTCCCGACTCATAAGCTATACCTTGACCTGTCTTGTTAGCGAAGTATGGTTATTGTGCCCACTGTTGTTCTTTCAAAAAGGTGAGCTGGCGACGGCGGTATGTAGGCTGGCTTAGGGCTAGAGTCGGTTGGGTAAATCGTGGGTTATCGATTATAGAACAGGCTCCTCTAGGTGGGTTTGGGACACCGCCAAGTCCTTAGAGTTTTAAGCGTTTGTGCTCGTAATTCTCAGGCGGATATCTTTGTATATGGGAAGATATCAAGATTTAGGGCCAGGCATAGTGGGGTATCTAATCCCAGTTTGGGTCCTGGCTTTCGTGGATCTAGTTTGTCTAAGGATTTAAGATCTCTTTTAGGGCGGCTTTAGTTGTAATCTGAGCTTATGACAGCTTGGTTACATTTTGATCTTAAATGTCAAGATACTGCATGTACCACTCTTTACGCCGTATTACCGTTAATTTGAGTCTCTTGTATGACCGCGGTGGCTGGCACAAGATTTACCAACTCTGGTTGCTATAACTAAGTCAAGCTTACACTTATTGCTTAATGTTAATTACTGCTGAATGCCCGTGGGGGTGTGGCTAAGCAAGGCGTCTTGGGCTACTTTGATATGGGGTGTGCCTGATACCTGCTCCTTTTATCTTGACAAGAAGGCTAAGGGCATTTACACTGGAATGCGGATACTTGCATGTATATATCTAGCAAGAACTAACGGTAAGGTTAGGACTAAGTCTTTTGTCCTCGGGGAGGTAGGGCTAACCATCTTAGCATCTTCAGTGCTATGCTTTTATTTAAGCTACGAGGGACGTGAAAGGGGCTTGTGTTGTTTGTTGTTTGTTGTTTTGTTGTTTGTTGTTTGTTGTTTGTTGTTTGTTGTTTGTTGTTTGTTGTTTGTTGTTTGTTGTTTGTTGTTTGTTGTTTGTTGTTTGTTGTTTGTTTTGTTGTAGGTGGGTTTTTTTAATATTTGGTAAAAATATATATAATAAATATGTAAATAATAAGTGATGTGGTGTACAAAGTGGTGGAATTATTTTAATGTAACTCCAGCGGCGGTGGAGTGTAAAAAGTGAAAAAATGTGTATAAGATAAGTAATAAAAGATGATGTTTACAATATAATGATGATGTATGGTTTGTTTGTAGGGGTGTTCTTGTAGTTGAAGGTTTACAACGATGGTTTTTCAGGCCATAGATCTTGGAGAGAGGCCAAGCAGGAATTATTATGACTTATTTTGTTTTTTTCTTGGGTGTAGGTTTTGTGTTGGGTGGGTTGGCGGGTTGCGTCTAATCCTTCGCCATATTATGGGGTGGTTGGTTTGGTGTTGGCATCTGTGATAGGATGTGGGTGGTTGTTGAGTTTGGGAGTTTCGTTTGTGTCTTTAGTGGCTTTTTATGGTGTATTTAGGGGGAATGTTAGTGGTGTTTGTATACTCTGTTTCTTTGGCAGCGGAGCCGTTTCCAGAGGCTTGGGGGGATTGGGGAGTAGTGGGGTATGGGGTTGGGTTATTTTTGGTTGTTGTTGTTGGTGTGGTTGTAGGAGGTGTGGTTGAGTGTTTGAAAGGTTGGGTTAGTTACTGTTGATAATGGAGGTATGTTTTTGGTGCGGTTGGATTTTAGTGGTGTGGCAATGTTTTATTCTTTGGGGTTTGGGATGTTCTTGGTGGCGGGGTGAGGTTTGTTGTTGACGTTGTTCGTAGTTTTGGAGGTTGTGCGGGGGTTGTCGCGTGGGGCTATTCGGGCAGTTTAGTGGGGTTATCAGAAAATAGTTTAATTTAGAATACCAGCTTTGGGAGTTGGTGATAAAGGTTTAATTCCTTTTTTTCTGAGGTATGTTTTGATGTATTATGTTTGTGATGGTGACAAATGTAAAGTGTTTGTTTATTTAATGAATTTTTACTGGATTGTTTGATGATGTTTTGTGATGTATGATGTAAAAAAAATTTTTGTTAAGTAACGAATTTGTTTATTAATGTAGTTTGTCTAGAGTGGGAAAATGTGAAATGTGATGATAAAAATTGTGATGGGTGGAAAATTATGGTTTAGTCGGAAATTCCTAGTGTTGTTAAAATCGCCCGGGGGGGCGAAAATCGAAAAATCATATACCCTATGCATGCATTATCCTGCCACACGGGAGTTAAGCTAGTCGGATCAAGTATGTGAGGGCTATCTAAAGTGCATCAGTGTTGAGATGATTCCCCGGATACGTCGACCGTCTCATTGAGTGATTCTCTGAAAGTGATAAAAAGGCCCGTGGACCATTGTAGCCCAGGTAAATAGATTGTAAGCTCCTGCTCTAACTACCATGGGCAACCTGTGAAGGGCTCCCGAAGGGAAGAGAGGGAACCAGTAGACAAAAGGCAGAAAGATGTCGGGATTACGAGGCAAAGTGCCCCTGACAGAGCTCGGTTGCATCTGTGAAAACCAATATATATCCAACTACCAATTGATGACCCTGAAATAGGAACCCGAGGCGCAAAAGAGCAAGTAGTGTCAGTGGTGTATGGTGGAAAGAATGGGCTTGAAGCTAGTATGAGGAGGTACTTCGTGCAAGGCGTTGCGGATTTCTCGTGCTGTGAACGATCAATAAATCCATCGGGTACTTTAGAAAGCTGTACCGGAACAAAGTTTCGTCGGAATAGTCCTGCTACCATTAAGGTCATTCCCTCCGGGAGGCCTCGTGTCCAGGGAAAGTCCGTTAATGTATAGAATGGCATGTCATGGTTTTAGTACGGGGCAGAGTGTAAATTCCGTTAATAAGTTACACGCGGATAGCGCTTGAAAGTAGGATGTGAAAAATGCGATTTGTGTCCAGGTGTATATTAATGTATTTAGGACATGGATATAATGTATAATGTGGTACGAGAATAGTATGCTAGAGTACATAGATCCCGGCAAAAAATCCTCCGGGGGGGGAGGGGGGGGGGGCCCGGAGGAAGAAAAACTCTAAGAAGAGGTGGGATCTTCATTCTTTGGCTTACAAGACCAATGTTTTTGATAAACTATTAGAGTATTTTAGTAGTTCAGTAACTTGTTTTCTAGGGGTGGCAGTGATTGGAAAGAGGATTAGAATAATAGAGAAGTAGGTGAGGGATGCTAGTTGGCGATGATAATGAATGGGTGTTCTACTGGTTGGCTGCCTACTCATGTTAGGATGATTAGATTGGTGACTAAAATTCAGAATAATACTTGGGATAGAGGGCGAAATGTTATTGTGCGTTGTTTAGATTTATGTAGGAGTGGGGCTAGAAATAGTACTAGGACAGATGCAGCGAGTGCAAGGACTCCTCCAAGTTTGTTTGGGATTGAGCGTAGGATAGCGTATGCAAATAGGAAGTATCATTCTGGTTTAATATGAGGGGGTGTGATGAGTGGGTTTGCGGGGGGTAAAGTTTTCTGGGTCGCTTAGTAGTGTTGGTGAGAAGAGGGCTAGGGTTGTCAGGAAGAGTAGTATTGTGATGAATCCCAGGATATCTTTTAGGGAGAAGTAGGGGTGGAATGGGATTTTGTCTGAATCTGATGCTAGTCCTAGTGGGGTTGTTTGAACCAGTTTCGTGGAGGAAGGTGAGGTGGATTAGTGTGAGACCTGCAATTATGAATGGAAGAATAAAATGTAGGGCAAAAAATCGGGTTAGTGTCGGGTTGTCTACTGAGAAGCCTCCTCAAGCTCATTCTACTAGGGTCTGTCCGATGTATGGGATGGCTGAGAATAGGTTAGTGATGACGGTTGCGCCTCAAAACGATATTTGTCCCCATGGGAGAACATATCCTACGAAGGCGGTTGCTATTAAGGTTAAGAGGAGGATAACTCCTGTGTTTCAGGTTTCCTTGAATAGATAGGAGCCGTAGTAGAAGCCTCGTCCGATGTGAAGGTAAATGCAGATGAAAAATGCTGATGCTCCATTTGCATGTAGGTTGCGGAGTAGTCAACCATATTGGACGTCTCGGCACATGTGGGCTACGGAGGGAGAATGCTAGGGTTGTGTCTGCGGTATAGTGTATGGCTAGCATTAATCCTGTAAGGATTTGGGTTGCTAGGCAGATACCTAGAAGAGAGCCGAAATTTCATCAGGCGGAGATATTTGAGGGTGTTGGAGGTCAATTAGGGAGTTGTTAATTATTTTTTAGTAGGGGGTGATGTTTTCGTATGTTTGGGGCCATTAGGGTGTTGGTTCTGTATATTAGTAAGAGGATTAGGATTGATAGGGCAAATGAGCTTAAATAGGCTTTGATGAGGCCTGTGTGTAGGTTGGTTGAGGTTTTGGTTGTTATGACTTGTAGGGTGGCAAGTCCTTCTGGGCCTATTTTTTTGTACCAGGATAGGTCGGCTAGGTGGGAGGATAGTTTTTGTCCTGTGTTTAGGAGGTTTGTAGAGGTTAGGCGGTGGAGTAATGGGTTGAAGTAGCCTAATGTAGATGAGAAGTTTATTGCCATGTTTTGTTTGGGCTTTGATAGGGCGTGAGTTTATGTTTGATAGTTCGAGGGCTAGAATGGTTCCTAGGATCGTTAGAAGTATAGCGGCAATTTTTATGTATGTAGGTATGGTTATTGGAGGGGTGCTCGTAGGTGGGAAGTAAGTTGTGATAAGTAGGCCAGCTAGGATGCTGCCTAGTGCAAGTCGAGTGATTGGGTTAATAATTGCTGGGTCGTTTTCGTTTATTGGGGTAGTTGATGGGATGCGGGGGAATCCTGTTTGTACTAAAATAGTTATTCGTAGGCTATATGTTGCGGTGAATGTTGTGGCGAGTAGTGTTAGGAGTAGTGCTCAGGTATTAAGGTGTGATGTGTTTAGGCTTTCAATGATGAGATCTTTTGAGTAGAATCCGGCTAAGAATGGAGTTCCTATTAAGGCTAGGTTTCCGATAGTTAGGCAGGAGGTGGTTGTTGGAAGTATTTTTTGAAGGCCGCCTATTTTTCGGATGTCTTGTTCACCACTGAGGTTGTGGATAATTGATCCAGAGCACAGGAAGAGTATGGCTTTGAAGAAGGCGTGGGTTGAAATGTGTAGAAGAAGGCTAGCTGTGGAAGGTTTAGTCCAATTGTTACTATTATTAGTCCTAGTTGGCTAGATGTTGAGAAGGCAATAATTTTTTTGATGTCGTTTTGTGTTAGAGCACAGGTAGCGGCAAATAGTGTGGATAGTGCTCCTAGACATAAGCATAGGGTTAGGGCGGTTTGGTTGTTGGAGAGTATAGGGTGTATTCGGATTAGGAGGAAGATTCCTGCTACAACTATAGTACTTGAGTGGAGTAGGGCGGAAACTGGGGTTGGGCCTTCTATGGCAGCTGGTAGTCATGGATGTAGGCCAAATTGAGCTGACTTTCCGGTTGCGGCTAGGATGAGGCCTAGTAATGGGAGTGTTGGGGTTTGGGTATGGTTGGGCATGGTTTGTTGGATATCTCATGAGTTTATGGTGCATGCGAGTCAGGCTATACTTAGGATGAGTCCGATATCTCCGATTCGGTTATATAGGATAGCTTGTAGAGCAGCTGTATTGGCTTCTGCTCGGCCTTGCCATCATCCGATTAGGAGAAATGATATAATTCCTACCCCCTCTCATCCGATGAAAAGTAAAAATAGGTTGTTGGCGATTGTTAGTGTTAATATTGCAGTTAGGAATATTAGTAAGTATGAGAAGAATTTTGTAATGTATGGTTCTGTAGCTATATATCAGGAGGCGAATTGTAGAATAGATCATGTTACAAATAGTGCAATGGGAAAAAATATTATTGAGTATTGGTCAATTTTAAGGTTTATTGGGATTTTAAAGTTTATAATGAATTTTCATTCTCAGATGGAGATAATGCTGTCTATGCCAGAGTATAGGAATAGTGTGGTGGGGATTAGGCTGGTGAGAAAGGCAGTTTTGACGGTTTTGGTAATTGAGCTGGGGGAGTTCTTGTAATTTTTTGTTAATAGGGTTAGTAGTGTGGGGATTAGGATTAATGCTAGTGTGAGAAGTATAGAGGTGTTAATAATTAGGATGGTTTCCACTACTTTTACTTGGATTTGCACCAAGATTAGTGGTTCCTAAGACCAGCGGATTACTGTTATCCTTTAAAAGTAAGGGGGCTGAGATTTTAGACTCAGATACAGGAATTAGCAGTTCCTGTTGGTTGAACCTCCCCTCGGCAGGTAAGAAGGTTTTAACTTCTATTTTTAGAATCACAGTCTAATGTTTGGTTTTAAACTATACTTGCATAGGAAGGCTCCTGAGATAAGTTCTGGTTTAAGGATTAAGAGGAGTATAGGTATGATGTGTAGGGTTATTAGGAGGTGTTCACGTGTGGTAAAGTTCTGAATAGATGTGATGTTGGTTGGTAAAATTCCTCGTTGGGTAGTCAGTAGTATAAATAGGGTGTATGCTGCGGTAAGTAGTGTTGCGAGTCCAGTTAGGATGATTGTAAGTATTGATCAGTTGAATAGGGCAATTATGATGGTGAGTTCAGCTATTAAATTTGTTGTTGGTGGCAGGGCTATGTTTGATAGATTGGCTAGTAGTCATCAGGTTGCTGTTAGTGGTAGGAGTGGCTGTAGGCTGCGTGTTAATAATAAGATTCGGCTATGGGTACGTTCATAGTTTGTGTTGGCCAGACAGAATAGTATTGAGGAGGTGAGGCCGTGGGAGATTATGAGGATTATTGCGCCTGAGAAGGATCAGTTAGTTTGGATTAGGCTTGCAGCGATAACTAGGCCTATGTGGCTGACAGATGAGTAGGCGATGAGTGCTTTTAAGTCAGTTTGGCGTAGGCAGATTGAGCTGGTTATGAGTGCTCCTCATAAAGATAAAGCAAGGAATGGGTATTGTAGTGAGTTTAATGTGGGGTTTATTAGGATAGTAATCCGTATAATGCCATATCCTCCGAGCTTTAGAAGTAGTGCTGCTAGAAGCATGGAGCCTGCAATTGGGGCTTCTACATGTGCTTTTGGTAGTCATAAGTGTAGGCCGTATAGTGGGGCTTTTACTATAAATGCTATTAGTAGTGCAATTCCTGAGAGGATAGTGGTTCATGATTTTGGGAGTGAGAGGTTGGTTAAGTTTAGTATTGTTAAGTGAAGAGTCCCTGTTTGTGTGTGAAGGTGTAGGATTGTTACTAATAGTGGGAGGGAGCTAATTAGGGTATAAAATAGGAGGTAGATGCCAGCACTTAGGCGTTCGGGTTGGTTGCCCCATCGGGTAATGAGGATTAGGGTTGGAATGAGGGTTGCTTCAAATGTAATATAAAATATTATAAGTTCTGTGGTTGAGAAGGCTAGAATAATAAATGGTTGAATTATGATTAGGGTGGCTGCAAAGATTCGTTTGCGTGTTAAGGGTTCGTGGTGTAGATGGTTTTGGCTTGCTATAATTATTAGGGGAAGCAATCAGCATGATAGGGTAAGGAGGGGGGATGAGATTTGGTCAATACCTGTTCATTGGGTTAGAGTTTTGTGTGGGAAATATGTGGGGGATAGTCAGTGTAGGCTGATGGTGGCGATTATTAGGCTGTGTAGGGTGATGTTAGTTCATAGGGCTTTTTGGGTGGAGAGTAGGGCTGTTGGGAGAAGTATAATTGTTGGTAGGATAATTTTTAGCATTGTAGGAGATTTAGGTTATGGAGGTGATCTGAGCCATGAGTTCGTGTGGATGCTACTAATATTGCCAGGCCTGTACCTGCTTCGCAAGCCGAAAATGCTAATATTAGGATTGGCATTAGAGTGTGAGAGGGTGTTTGGTTTTCGACTGGTCAGACAGTTAGGGCCACGTATATGGAGAGTATCATGCTTTCTAGGCATAGTAGGGCTGAGATTAGGTGAGTGCGGTGGAAAGCGAGTCCTAGGCTGCTCAGGGTGAAGGTAGAGTAGAAACTTAAGTGTATGAGTGACATTAAGAAAGTCATAGGGCTTAGCTATGATCTGTTGAGCCGAAATCAACTGTCGTGTTTAGACTAACTTTCTTTTTTTGTTTATTCTGCTCATTCTAGGCCACCTTGTGTTCATTCATAAATAAGTCCTAGGGTGAGTAATAGGATAATAGTGGATGTTCAGGTTATGGTAGTGATAGGGGATTGGAGCTGGGTGGCTCATGGTAGGGGTAGTAGTAGTGCGATTTCTAGGTCGAATAGTAGGAATAGAATTGCTACTAGAAAGAATCGGATAGAGAAGGGGAGACGTGCGGAGCCAAGAGGGTCAAAACCACATTCGTATGGGGATAATTTTTCTGAATCTGGATTAATTTGAGTAATTCAGAAGTTTAGTGTGGTTAAAATAATGCTTAGGGTTAGGGAGAGGGTGAATATAAATGTGATTATGTTAATTGCTCTTCTCTGGGGTTGAACCAGATTCTATAGATTGGAAGTCAATTATAATAATTATACTAGAAGAGCAGGATCCTCATCAGTAGATTGTTATGTAGAGGAATAATCAGATGACGTCTACGAAGTGTCAGTATCAGGCAGCGGCTTCAAATCCGAAGTGGTGATTTGGTGTAAAGTGGAATATGATTAGTCGTAGTAGGCAGATAGTGAGGAAAGATGATCCGATGAGTACGTGGAGGCCGTGAAATCCGGTGGCGACAAAAAAGGTTGAACCGTAAACTCCGTCGGCGATTGAGAATGGTGCTTCATAATATTCTATTCCTTGGAGGGCTGTGAAGTAGAACCCTAGGAGGATTGTTAGGGTTAATGCATGGATTGCTTGTTTTCGGTTGCCTTCTGTAATGCTATGGTGTGCTCATGTTACGGTTACTCCTGAAGCCAGTAGAATGGCTGTATTTAGTAAGGGCACTTCTATGGGGTTTAGTGGTTTGATTCCTGCTGGGGGTCATTGGCCGCCTAGTTCTGGCGTTGGTACTAAGCTAGAGTGGAAAAAGGCTCAGAAGAATCCAAGAAAGAAGAATGCTTCGGATGTAATGAATAGGATTATTCCGTATCGTAGTCCTTTTTGGACCGGGAGAGTGTGATGTCCTTGGAAGGTACTCTCACGAATAATATCTCGTCATCATTGGATTATAACAAGAATTATGGAGAATAATCCTAGGCTGAGAAGTTGTATGGAGTTTTGGTGAAATCATATGACAAGGCCTGATGTTGTTAGTAGAGCAGCTGCTGCTCCGGAGATGGGCCATGGGCTAGGGTCTACTATGTGATATGAGTGTGCTTGGTGGGCCATTAGATGTTTTCTTGTAAGTATAAGGTTAGTAGGAGGACAAAGACGTAAGCTTGAATTATGGCTACTGCAATTTCTAGGATTGTTAGGAGGAGTAGGATGGTAGTAGTCAGTATAGATACTGCTGGAAGAATGGGGAGAAGGACTACAGCTGCTGTTGAGATGAGTTGAATGAGTAAATGGCCGGCGGTGAGGTTTGCTGTGAGTCGGACTCCTAAGGCTAGGGGGCGAATAAGGAGACTGATGGTTTCGATTATAATTAGGGCGGGGATTAGGGGGGTGGGTGTTCCTTCTGGGAGAAGGTGGCCTAAGGAGATTGAGGGTTGGTTTCGTAGGCCTGTGAGTAGGGTAGCTAGTCATAAAGGAAGGGCGAGGGCTATGTTTATTGATAGTTGGGTGTGGGGGTGAATGTATATGGGAGTAGGCCTAGTAGGTTAATTGTAAGTAGTAATAGTATAAGGGAGGTTAAAATTAGGGCTCATTTGTGTCCTTTTTTGTCTAGGGGAATTATTAGTTGTTTTGTGATTAAGTGGATAACTCAGGATTGGAGGGTAGAGAGTCGGTTTGTAATTCATCGGTTACCTTGGGCTGGGATAAGTAGCACAGGGAATAATATTGAGATAAGGATTAGTGGGATTCCTAGGAGGGATGGGCTTATAAATTGGTCGAAGAAGCTTAAAGTCATGGTCAGGCTCATGAGGTGGTTTTATTAAGTATGGTTGGTTTGTTGATTGGGGGGTTAGTTTGGGTGAAGGATAAAAGTTTTGGTTGAATAGTTAGTGTGAAAGTAAGTCATGTTAATAATATAATGGATAATCATGGGTTTGGATTTAGTTGTGGCATGTCATTAAGGAGGGGTATGTGTTCCTCTGTCTCTAGCTTAAAAGGCTAGTGCTGTTTGCATAGCTTCTTAATGATTAGGATGAAAGGAGTGAGGATCAGTTTTCGAAGTGGGTGAGTGGAGTGGATTCTACTACGATGGGTATGTAGCTGTGGTTTGCGCCACAAATTTCGGAGCATTGGCCGTAGAAGATTCCGGGCCGGGTAGTGATAAATGATGTTTGGTTTAGTCGTCCTGGGATTGCGTCTGTTTTAACTCCTAGGGTGGGAACTGCTCAGGAGTGTAGGACATCCCCTGCGGTGATGATGACACGCACGTGGGATTCTGTTGGAATTACAACTCGATGGTCTACTTCTAGTAGTCGGAAGTGTCCTGGTAAAAGGTCTGTTGTGGGGATTATGTATGAGTCGAATGTTAGGTCTTTAAAGTCTGTGTATTCGTAGGATCAATATCATTGGTGGCCAATGGCTTTTAGGGTTAAGTCTGGTTCATCCACTTCGTCTATTATATATAAAATTTGTAAAGATGGTAGGGCTAGTAGGATAAGGACGATTGCTGGTAGGATTGTCCAGATGAGTTCAATTTCTTGTGCATCTACAGTGTTTGAGGAAAGTTTTTCTAATAGTATAAGTGTTAATAAGTAGAGGACGAGAGTGCAGATTGCTAGGGCTACTATTAGGGCATGGTCGTGGAATTCGACAAGTTCTTCTATGATTGGGAGGAGGCGTCTTGAAATCCGAATTGAGATGGGTTAGCCATTTGAGATATGTAGAGGTTTCATCTACAATTTAGTCTTGACGAGGCTATGTAATAGTTTTACTAATATCTCATAAGAAAGAAGCATGAGTGGTTTGATGCGGTTGGCTTGAAACCAGCATATGAGGGTTCGATTCCTTCCTTTCTTGTACTTGGACAAAGGCTGGTTCTTCAAAGGTATGGTGTGGTGGAGGGCAGCCGTGGATTCATTCAATATTAGTGGTAGGGAGTTCTGGTTGGATTACTTTTCGTTTTGATGCGAAGGCTTCTCAGATGATAAATATTAGCATAATTACAGCTGTTAATGAGATGAGAGAGCCAATAGATGACATGGTGTTTCATAGGGTATATGCGTCTGGATAGTCGGAGTAACGGCGTGGCATGCCTGCTAGGCCTAGGAAGTGTTGTGGGAAGAATGTTAGGTTAACGCCAGTGAATATTACTCCGAAGTGTGCTTTAGCTCATGTAGGGTGGAGGGTATATCCGGTGAATAATGGAAATCAGTGGGTGAAACCTGCTAGGATAGCAAATACTGCTCCTATTGATAATACATAGTGGAAATGGGCAACTACGTAGTAAGTGTCGTGTAGAGCAATGTCTAGGGATGAGTTTGCTAGGATGATTCCAGTTAGGCCTCCAATGGTGAATAAGAAAATGAAGCCTATGGCTCATAGCATGGGGGGGTCTCATTTGATGGTGCCGCCGTGCAGTGTAGCTAGTCAGCTGAATACTTTAATACCGGTTGGGATTGCGATGATTATAGTGGCTGATGTAAAGTATGCTCGGGTATCTACATCTATTCCTACTGTAAATATGTGATGCGCTCATACAATAAAACCTAGGAATCCGATTGATAATATGGCCCAAACTATTCCTATGTAGCCGAAGGGTTCTTTTTTGCCTGCATAGTATGCTACTACGTGTGAGATAATTCCGAAGCCGGGTAGGATCAGGATGTAGACTTCTGGGTGTCCAAAGAATCAAAACAGGTGTTGGTATAGAACTGGGTCTCCTCCGCCAGCGGGGTCGAAGAATGTAGTGTTTAGGTTTCGATCTGTTAATAGTATTGTGATTCCAGCAGCAAGTACGGGAAGTGATAGGAGTAGGAGAACGGCAGTAATGAGTACAGATCATACGAATAATGGGGTTTGGTATTGTGAGAGGGCTGGAGGTTTTATGTTGATGGCGGTTGTGATGAAATTGATAGCTCCTAGAATTGATGACACTCCTGCTAAGTGTAGGGAGAAGATGGCCAGATCTACGGATGCACCAGCGTGGGCAAGGTTTCCGGCTAAGGGGGGGTATACTGTTCATCCTGTTCCTGCTCCTGCTTCTACTGTGGATGAGGCAAGTAAAAGTAGGAAGGATGGTGGTAGGAGTCAAAAGCTTATATTGTTTATGCGGGGGAATGCTATGTCGGGTGCGCCAATTATGAGGGGTACTAGTCAGTTTCCAAAGCCTCCGATTATAATTGGCATAACTATAAAGAAGATTATTACAAAGGCATGTGCGGTGACAATTACATTGTAAATTTGATCGTCACCTAGTAAGGTTCCGGGCTGTCCTAGTTCTGCACGGATAAGCAGGCTTAGGGCGGTTCCGATTATACCTGCTCAGGCACCGAAGATTAGGTATAGGGTGCCGATATCTTTGTGGTTGGTTGAGAATAATCATCGGGTAGTGGTGGTCACAGGTAAGATGGCTGAGTGTTGAGGCGTTAGGCTGTAGACCTTTTTACAGAGGTTCAATTCCTCTTCTTATCGGCTCTGTAGTGAAGTTCATGTTGAGTTGCAAGCTCATCGATGTACGTTGTAGACGTGCCGGAGTCTTAGGGTGTAGACAGAGGCCTGTTGGTTTAGGCGTCTAGCTGTTAACTAGGATGTTGTGGGATCGAAGCCCGCCTGTCTAGTATAAGGCCCTAACTTAATTAGAGTATCTGAGTTGCATTCAGAAGGTGTAGGTTAATATCCTGCGGGTCTTATCAGAAACTAAGAGGTTTTAGCTCTTGTTTAAGGCTTTGAAGGCCTTCGGTTTGTAGTTTATCCTAAGTTTCTAGTTAATGGTTAAAATTATTGGGGATAGAGGTAGGAGTGTGAGGGATAGGGAGGTGGTGATAGCAATTAGGATATTAGATGTCTTATTGGTGTGTCATTGTTTTATATGATTGGCAGAGTTTGGTGGGAGTGTGATTGTTGAGTAATATGTGAGGCGCAGATAGAAGAATAAGCTTAATAAGGAGAGGAGGGCGATGATTGTTGCTGTTGTTGTTATTTCTTGTTTTGTAAGATTATGGATGATAAATCATTTTGGTAGGAATCCTGTTAATGGGGGAAGTCCTGCAAGGGATAGTATGGTTAATATTATGGTAGCTATCAGGATTGGGGCTTTTGTTCAAGAAATTATTATTGTGGATAGTTTTATGGACTTAGTTGTATTAAGGATAAGGAAAATAGGGATGGTTAGTAAGGAATATACATAGAAGTTGATTATGGTGAGTTTAGGGCTGTAGATTAGAATAATGGTTATTCAGCCTAGGTGGGAAATAGATGAGAAAGCTAGGATTTTTCGGGTTTGTGTTTGGTTTAGGCCTATTCAGCCCCCTAAGGCTGCAGAGGCAATGGCTATGAAGGTTAGTAGTGTTGGGTGGAGGGATGGGGATACTATAAATAAAATAGTGAGTGGTGGCAGTTTTATGATTGTAGATAATAAAAGTGCTGTGGTTATAGATGATCCTTGGATGACTTCTGGAAATCAAAAGTGAAATGGTACTAGTCCAAGTTTTATTGCGATTGCAGTTGTAAGTAGAATGCAGGCTGTTGGGTGGTTTAGTTGAGTGAGGTCTCACTGGCCGTTTGAGTAGGCATTGATAATGCTTGTAAATAGGATTAGTGCTGATGCAGTAGCTTGGACTAGGAAGTACTTAATTGTAGCTTCAATTGCGCGTGGGTGATGGGATTTGGCGATTAATGGGATAATTGCTAGGGTATTGATTTCTAGGCCTGTTCAGGCCATAATTCAGTGGTTGCTTGAGATTGTAATGGCTGTGCCTAGTATAAGACTTAGTGTGAAGATTAGTTTTGCATATGGGCTCATTAGTAGGGGAGGGAGTTAAACCATCATTTTCGGGGTATGGGCCCGATAGCTTTGTTAGCTGACTCTACTAGGAAATAATATAGAGGAAGTATGAAGAGCTTTGATCTCTTTTGTGTAGGTTCGAGTCCTACTTTTCTAAGGTGTTCAGATAGGAAATGAGAGGGTTAGTGTACCTCTATATTCACTTTATCATAGTGATCCTTTTGTTCAGGCACATTTCCTTGGGCATGTCTTGAGTATGGGGGTAATCCTGCATAACAGATTGGTATGCTGGTGTGTCATAAGCATAGGGCTAGTGTTAGTGGTAAGAAATTTTTTCATAGGAGGTGTATGAGCTGGTCGTAGCGGAATCGAGGATATGAGGCGCGAACTCATAGAAAACCAGAGGACAGTAGTAGGATTTTTGTAGCTATAATAATAGGGAATAGCTCTAGGGGTGGGTTTAGTGAACTTGGTTGAGGAATAGAATGGTGGTTAGTGTGTTTATTAGTATAATGTTTGCGTATTCGGCTAGGAAGAAAAGAGCGAAAGGACCTGCAGCGTATTCGACATTAAATCCGGAGACTAGTTCTGACTCTCCTTCTGTGAGGTCGAATGGGGCACGGTTTGTTTCGGCTAGGGTTGAAATATACCATATCATTGCAAGGGGTCAGGAAGAGAAGATAAGGTAAAGTGGTTCTTGGGTGGTAATGAGGGTATTTAGGGAGTAGTTTCCGCTTAATATAATTACGGAGAGCAGGATGATAGCTAGTGTAACTTCATATGAAATTGTTTGTGCTACTGCACGTAGGGCTCCGATTAGGGCATATTTTGAGTTGGAGGCTCATCCAGATCATAGGATTGAGTATACGGCTAGGCTTGATATGGCTAACAGGAATAGTAGTCCTAGGTTCAAGTCGGCTAGGGAAAATGGAAGTGGGAGGGGGATTCAGATTGTGATTGCCAATAGTAGTGCTAGTATTGGGGTTACGATAAATAAGAATGGAGATGAAGTAGATGGTCGGATTGGTTCTTTAATAAATAGTTTTACACCATCTGCTACAGGTTGTAGTAAACCAAATGGGCCTACAACGTTTGGGCCTTTTCGGGATTGTATGTAGCTTAGGATTTTTCGTTCTACTAGGGTTAAGGAAGGCTACAGCAAGTAAAATTGGGATAGCATAGGACAGTGATATAAAGAGGAGGGTAAGGGTAGAGGGTTTTGACATAGTTGATGAAAGCTAGGGAGAGGACTTGAACCTCTGGGTAAAGGGCTTAAGCCTTTTGCATTTACCAAGCTCTGCCACGCTAGCGGCCCTTTTCTCTAGGGCATTGGTTATATGTTAATATCCATTATAGTAGTTTAGTTGAGTTCACTACTTGAGGGAGGGCGTGTTGGGTAATATTGGCCCTGCTTTCCCGGTCCTTTCGTACTAGGGAAGGCCTAGTCATAGATAGAAACCGACCTGGATTGCTCCGGTCTGAACTCAGATCACGTAGGACTGTTAATCGTTGAACAAACGAACCCTTAATAGCGGCTGCACCATTAGGATGTCCTGATCCAACATCGAGGTCGTAAACCTCCTTGTCGATATGGGCTCTTGAAGGAGATTGCGCTGTTATCCCTGGGGTAGCTTGGTTCATTACTCAGTTGTACTGGGTCTGATTACTATTAGCACATTGAGATGTCACTCTTAGTTAAGAGTTGTGGTCTTATTTTTGGAGGATTTGTTTTTCTCCAAGGTCGCCCCAACCAAAAAATATGAGCCATTGTCTAGTAAGTTGTAGGCCTAGTAGGCTTGGTTAGTGTTGGTGATGGCCATTGATTTTTAAGTTCCACAGGGTCTTCTCGTCTTATGGGTTCATTCCTGCTTTTGCACAGGAAGATCAATTTCACTGATTATCTACAGGAGACAGTTAAGACCTCGTTTAGCCATTCATACAAGTCCCGATTTATGAGACAATTGATTGCGCTACCTTCGCACGGTTAGGATACCGCGGCCGTTAAACGTTCTGTCACTGGGCAGGCATCACCTTTAATACTTGGTTGGCTAAAGGCTATGTTTTTGGTAAACAGTCGGGTCTTGGGTTTGCCGAGTTCCTTTTGTAGATTTTAATCTTTCTAATATGCGCACCTGGGTTGGGTTAACAGTATGTTTAATATTTTGTCTTGTTAGAATTGAGGTATTAATTATGGTCTGTTAATAATTAAATGATGTAAGCTTGCGCTAGGGAGGGAAATGTTCCAAGTTACTTATTTTAGCATAAGTTCTTCTATAGGGATAGGTTAGCCTGTTAGTGGTAAGGGAGTCATGTTGTTTTAGTATTTTTAAGAGGCGAGCTTTGACGCATTCTTTAATGATGGCTGCTTAAAGGCCTACAGTAAGGATGTGGGTGTGGTGTTTATCCGCTAGGGGAGATTGTTTTCTTTTTTAAAGGGGCTGTACCCCCTTTAAATTACTCTTGACCTTCTACATGGGGGTTTGGTTAGGTTTCCTTAGAGGGAGGTCTAGAGAGAACTTAAATTCGTTTCACAGGCAACCAGCTATCACCCAGCTCGGTTGGCTTTTCACCTCTACTAACGAGTCATCCCACTCTTTTGCGACAGAGACGGGTTCGCTCATGTATAGCTGCTCGTGAGTAGCTCGCTTGGGTTTCGGGGGGGCAAGCTTAAATCCGTTTTGCTTGGTGGTTCTGGCTAAATCATGATGCAAAAGGTACAAGATTTTGTCTTTGCTATTATATGCTTAGGTTTTCATTATTATTTCATCTTTCCCTTGCGGTACAGGGGCTCTATCGCTCCGGATGATGTCCTTTTCTATCGCCTATACTAGGTTTATTGAATGTTTTAGTTAAGTGATGAAGTTAGTTTTTTGGTTAATTAGATATGAAGGGTTGGGCTAGAGTTTGGCTTCAAGGCGATCTGGGTGATGGCAGATATCTTTCAGGTGTAAGCTGAATGCTTTGGTGTTGTAGCTACGCCTTGGTATGCTAAGTACACCTTCCGGTACACTTACCTTGTTACGACTTACCTCATCTTTACCTAGTAATGTAGTATTAATTTATTAAGGGAATGTGGTTGTGACGAGGGTGACGGGCGGTATGTACGTGTCCCAGGGCCAATTTAAATGGGGCTCTCATTGTCCCTATTTACTGCTAAATCCGCCTTCCGGGAATGGTTTCACACTCCCTTCCGTGTTTCCTAGTGTTAGGAAATGTAGCCCATTGCTCCCGACTCATAAGCTATACCTTGACCTGTCTTGTTAGCGAAGTATGGTTATTGTGCCCACTGTTGTTCTTTCAAAAAGGTGAGCTGGCGACGGCGGTATGTAGGCTGGCTTAGGGCTAGAGTCGGTTGGGTAAATCGTGGGTTATCGATTATAGAACAGGCTCCTCTAGGTGGGTTTGGGACACCGCCAAGTCCTTAGAGTTTTAAGCGTTTGTGCTCGTAATTCTCAGGCGGATATCTTTGTATATGGGAAGATATCAAGATTTAGGGCCAGGCATAGTGGGGTATCTAATCCCAGTTTGGGTCCTGGCTTTCGTGGATCTAGTTTGTCTAAGGATTTAAGATCTCTTTTAGGGCGGCTTTAGTTGTAATCTGAGCTTATGACAGCTTGGTTACATTTTGATCTTAAATGTCAAGATACTGCATGTACCACTCTTTACGCCGTATTACCGTTAATTTGAGTCTCTTGTATGACCGCGGTGGCTGGCACAAGATTTACCAACTCTGGTTGCTATAACTAAGTCAAGCTTACACTTATTGCTTAATGTTAATTACTGCTGAATGCCCGTGGGGGTGTGGCTAAGCAAGGCGTCTTGGGCTACTTTGATATGGGGTGTGCCTGATACCTGCTCCTTTTATCTTGACAAGAAGGCTAAGGGCATTTACACTGGAATGCGGATACTTGCATGTATATATCTAGCAAGAACTAACGGTAAGGTTAGGACTAAGTCTTTTGTCCTCGGGGAGGTAGGGCTAACCATCTTAGCATCTTCAGTGCTATGCTTTTATTTAAGCTACGAGGACGTGAAAGGGGCTTGTGTTGTTTGTTGTTTGTTGTTTGTTGTTTGTTGTTTGTTGTTTGTTGTTTGTTGTTTGTTGTTTGTTGTTTGTTGTTTGTTGTTTGTTGTTTGTTGTTTGTTGTTTGTTTTGTTGTAGGTGGGTTTTTTAATATTTGGTAAAAATATATATAATAAATATGTAAATAATAAGTGATGTGGTGTACAAAGTGGTGGAATTATTTTAATGTAACTCCAGCGGCGGTGGAGTGTAAAAAGTGAAAAAATGTGTATAAGATAAGTAATAAAAGATGATGTTTACAATATAATGATGATGTATGGTTTGTTTGTAGGGTGTTCTTGTAGTTGAAGTTTACAACGATGGTTTTTCAGGCCATAGATCTTGGAGAGAGGCCAAGCAGGAATTATTATGACTTATTTTGTTTTTTTCTTGGGTGTAGGTTTTGTGTTGGGTGGGTTGGCGGTTGCGTCTAATCCTTCGCCATATTATGGGGTGGTTGGTTTGGTGTTGGCATCTGTGATAGGATGTGGGTGGTTGTTGAGTTTGGGAGTTTCGTTTGTGTCTTTAGTGCTTTTTATGGTGTATTTAGGGGGAATGTTAGTGGTGTTTGTATACTCTGTTTCTTTGGCAGCGGAGCCGTTTCCAGAGGCTTGGGGGGATTGGGGAGTAGTGGGGTATGGGGTTGGGTTATTTTTGGTTGTTGTTGTTGGTGTGGTTGTAGGAGGTGTGGTTGAGTGTTGAAAGGTTGGGTTAGTTACTGTTGATAATGGAGGTATGTTTTTGGTGCGGTTGGATTTTAGTGGTGTGGCAATGTTTTATTCTTTGGGGTTTGGGATGTTCTTGGTGGCGGGGTGAGGTTTGTTGTTGACGTTGTTCGTAGTTTTGGAGGTTGTGCGGGGGTTGTCGCGTGGGGCTATTCGGGCAGTTTAGTGGGGTTATCAGAAAATAGTTTAATTTAGAATACCAGCTTTGGGAGTTGGTGATAAAGGTTTAATTCCTTTTTTTCTGAGGTATGTTTTGATGTATTATGTTTGTGATGGTGACAAATGTAAGTGTTTGTTTATTTAATGAATTTTTACTGGATTGTTTGATGATGTTTTGTGATGTATGATGTAAAAAAATTTTTGTTAAGTAACGAATTTGTTTATTAATGTAGTTTGTCTAGAGTGGGAAAATGTGAAATGTGATGATAAAAATTGTGATGGGTGGAAAATTATGGTTTAGTCGGAAATTCCTAGTGTTGTTAAAATCGCCCGGGGGGGCGAAAATCGAAAAATCATATACCCTATGCATGCATTATCCTGCCACACGGGAGTTAAGCTAGTCGGATCAAGTATGTGAGGGCTATCTAAAGTGCATCAGTGTTGAGATGATTCCCCGGATACGTCGACCGTCTCATTGAGTGATTCTCTGAAAGTGATAAAAAGGCCCGTGGACCATTGTAGCCCAGGTAAATAGATTGTAAGCTCCTGCTCTAACTACCATGGGCAACCTGTGAAGGCTCCCGAAGGGAAGAGAGGGAACCAGTAGACAAAAGGCAGAAAGATGTCGGGATTACGAGGCAAAGTGCCCCTGACAGAGCTCGGTTGCATCTGTGAAAACCAATATATATCCAACTACCAATTGATGACCCTGAAATAGGAACCCGAGGCGCAAAAGAGCAAGTAGTGTCAGTGGTGTATGGTGGAAAGAATGGGCTTGAAGCTAGTATGAGGAGGTACTTCGTGCAAGGCGTTGCGGATTTCTCGTGCTGTGAACGATCAATAAATCCATCGGGTACTTTAGAAAGCTGTACCGGAACAAAGTTTCGTCGGAATAGTCCTGCTACCATTAAGGTCATTCCCTCCGGGAGGCCTCGTGTCCAGGGAAAGTCCGTTAATGTATAGAATGGCATGTCATGGTTTTAGTACGGGCAGAGTGTAAATTCCGTTAATAAGTTACACGCGGATAGCGCTTGAAAGTAGGATGTGAAAAATGCGATTTGTGTCCAGGTGTATATTAATGTATTTAGGACATGGATATAATGTATAATGTGGTACGAGAATAGTATGCTAGAGTACATAGATCCCGGCAAAAAATCCTCCGGGGGGGGAGGGGGGGGGGCCCGGAGGAAGAAAAACTCTAAGAAGAGGTGGGATCTTCATTCTTTGGCTTACAAGACCAATGTTTTTGATAAACTATTAGAGTATTTTAGTAGTTCAGTAACTTGTTTTCTAGGGTGGCAGTGATTGGAAAGAGGATTAGAATAATAGAGAAGTAGGTGAGGGATGCTAGTTGGCCGATGATAATGAATGGGTGTTCTACTGGTTGGCTGCCTACTCATGTTAGGATGATTAGATTGGTGACTAAAATTCAGAATAATACTTGGGATAGAGGGCGAAATGTTATTGTGCGTTGTTTAGATTTATGTAGGAGTGGGGCTAGAAATAGTACTAGGACAGATGCAGCGAGTGCAAGGACTCCTCCAAGTTTGTTTGGGATTGAGCGTAGGATAGCGTATGCAAATAGGAAGTATCATTCTGGTTTAATATGAGGGGGTGTGATGAGTGGGTTTGCGGGGGTAAAGTTTTCTGGGTCGCTTAGTAGTGTTGGTGAGAAGAGGGCTAGGGTTGTCAGGAAGAGTAGTATTGTGATGAATCCCAGGATATCTTTTAGGGAGAAGTAGGGGTGGAATGGGATTTTGTCTGAATCTGATGCTAGTCCTAGTGGGTTGTTTGAACCAGTTTCGTGGAGGAAGGTGAGGTGGATTAGTGTGAGACCTGCAATTATGAATGGAAGAATAAAATGTAGGGCAAAAAATCGGGTTAGTGTCGGGTTGTCTACTGAGAAGCCTCCTCAAGCTCATTCTACTAGGGTCTGTCCGATGTATGGGATGGCTGAGAATAGGTTAGTGATGACGGTTGCGCCTCAAAACGATATTTGTCCCCATGGGAGAACATATCCTACGAAGGCGGTTGCTATTAAGGTTAAGAGGAGGATAACTCCTGTGTTTCAGGTTTCCTTGAATAGATAGGAGCCGTAGTAGAAGCCTCGTCCGATGTGAAGGTAAATGCAGATGAAAAATGCTGATGCTCCATTTGCATGTAGGTTGCGGAGTAGTCAACCATATTGGACGTCTCGGCACATGTGGGCTACGGAGGAGAATGCTAGGGTTGTGTCTGCGGTATAGTGTATGGCTAGCATTAATCCTGTAAGGATTTGGGTTGCTAGGCAGATACCTAGAAGAGAGCCGAAATTTCATCAGGCGGAGATATTTGAGGGTGTTGGGAGGTCAATTAGGGAGTTGTTAATTATTTTTAGTAGGGGGTGATGTTTTCGTATGTTTGGGGCCATTAGGGTGTTGGTTCTGTATATTAGTAAGAGGATTAGGATTGATAGGGCAAATGAGCTTAAATAGGCTTTGATGAGGCCTGTGTGTAGGTTGGTTGAGGTTTTGGTTGTTATGACTTGTAGGGTGGCAAGTCCTTCTGGGCCTATTTTTTTGTACCAGGATAGGTCGGCTAGGTGGGAGGATAGTTTTTGTCCTGTGTTTAGGAGGTTTGTAGAGGTTAGGCGGTGGAGTAATGGGTTGAAGTAGCCTAATGTAGATGAGAAGTTTATTGCCATGTTTTGTTTGGGCTTTGATAGGGCGTGAGTTATGTTTGATAGTTCGAGGGCTAGAATGGTTCCTAGGATCGTTAGAAGTATAGCGGCAATTTTTATGTATGTAGGTATGGTTATTGGAGGGGTGCTCGTAGGTGGGAAGTAAGTTGTGATAAGTAGGCCAGCTAGGATGCTGCCTAGTGCAAGTCGAGTGATTGGGTTAATAATTGCTGGGTCGTTTTCGTTTATTGGGGTAGTTGATGGGATGCGGGGGAATCCTGTTTGTACTAAAATAGTTATTCGTAGGCTATATGTTGCGGTGAATGTTGTGGCGAGTAGTGTTAGGAGTAGTGCTCAGGTATTAAGGTGTGATGTGTTTAGGCTTTCAATGATGAGATCTTTTGAGTAGAATCCGGCTAAGAATGGAGTTCCTATTAAGGCTAGGTTTCCGATAGTTAGGCAGGAGGTGGTTGTTGGAAGTATTTTTTGAAGGCCGCCTATTTTTCGGATGTCTTGTTCACCACTGAGGTTGTGGATAATTGATCCAGAGCACAGGAAGAGTATGGCTTTGAAGAAGGCGTGGGTTGAAATGTGTAGAAAGGCTAGCTGTGGAAGGTTTAGTCCAATTGTTACTATTATTAGTCCTAGTTGGCTAGATGTTGAGAAGGCAATAATTTTTTTGATGTCGTTTTGTGTTAGAGCACAGGTAGCGGCAAATAGTGTGGATAGTGCTCCTAGACATAAGCATAGGGTTAGGGCGGTTTGGTTGTTGGAGAGTATAGGGTGTATTCGGATTAGGAGGAAGATTCCTGCTACAACTATAGTACTTGAGTGGAGTAGGGCGGAAACTGGGGTTGGGCCTTCTATGGCAGCTGGTAGTCATGGATGTAGGCCAAATTGAGCTGACTTTCCGGTTGCGGCTAGGATGAGGCCTAGTAATGGGAGTGTTGGGGTTTGGGTATGGTTGGGCATGGTTTGTTGGATATCTCATGAGTTTATGGTGCATGCGAGTCAGGCTATACTTAGGATGAGTCCGATATCTCCGATTCGGTTATATAGGATAGCTTGTAGAGCAGCTGTATTGGCTTCTGCTCGGCCTTGCCATCATCCGATTAGGAGAAATGATATAATTCCTACCCCCTCTCATCCGATGAAAAGTAAAAATAGGTTGTTGGCGATTGTTAGTGTTAATATTGCAGTTAGGAATATTAGTAAGTATGAGAAGAATTTTGTAATGTATGGTTCTGTAGCTATATATCAGGAGGCGAATTGTAGAATAGATCATGTTACAAATAGTGCAATGGGAAAAAATATTATTGAGTATTGGTCAATTTTAAGGTTTATTGGGATTTTAAAGTTTATAATGAATTTTCATTCTCAGATGGAGATAATGCTGTCTATGCCAGAGTATAGGAATAGTGTGGTGGGGATTAGGCTGGTGAGAAAGGCAGTTTTGACGGTTTTGGTAATTGAGCTGGGGGAGTTCTTGTAATTTTTTGTTAATAGGGTTAGTAGTGTGGGGATTAGGATTAATGCTAGTGTGAGAAGTATAGAGGTGTTAATAATTAGGATGGTTTCCACTACTTTTACTTGGATTTGCACCAAGATTAGTGGTTCCTAAGACCAGCGGATTACTGTTATCCTTTAAAAGTAAGGGGGCTGAGATTTT
>JAUMJJ010001207.1:0-15512 GCA_033556795.1 Tapera naevia | reverse complement strand
CACCGCGTGGCAAGGGGGGGCACGGTGAGGGGGGGGCACAGAGCCCAGGACCCCCTGCGCCACGGGCACCGCGTCCCCTTCGCTGGGGGGGGCAAGGGGGGGCACGGTGAGGGGGGGGCACAGAGCCCGGGACCCCCCTGAGCCACGGGCACCGCGTCCCCTTCAATGGGGGGGGCAAGGGGGGGCACGGTGAGGGGGGGGCACAGAGACTGAGACCCCCCTGCACCATGGGCACCGCGTCCCCTTCAATGGGGGGGGCAAGGGGGGGCACGGTGAGGGGGGGGGGGACAGAGCCCGGGACCCCCTGAGCCACGGGCACCGCGTCCCCTTCGCTGGGGGGGCAAGGGGGGGCACGGTGAGGGGGGGGACGGAGCCTGAGACCCCCCTGAGCCATGGGCACCGCGTCCCCTTCAATGGGGGGGGGCAAGGGGGGGCACGGTGAGGGGGGGGACGGAGCCTGAGACCCCCCTGAGCCATGGGCACCGCGTCCCCTTCGCTGGGGGGGGCAAGGGGGGGCACGGTGAGGGGGGGGGCACAGAGCCCGGGACCCCCCTGAGCCACGGGCACCGCGTCCCCTTCAATGGGGGGGGGCAAGGGGGGGCACGGTGAGGGGGGGGGCACAGAGGAGGGTATTGGGGGGCTGGGGGGGGGCACGGGGGAGGTGAAGTGGGGCAAAGAGGGGGGTGACGGGGGGGCCATGGGGGGCACAGAGGGGGGGGCACGGGGGGGAACAGAGGGGGGGTGATGGGAGCCATGGGGGGGCACAGAGGGGGTGAAGGGGGGGCCATGGGGGGAAGAGAAAGGGGGTGAAGGGGGGGCACAGGGGGGGGTGAAGGGGGGGCCATGGGGGGGCACAGAGGGGGGGTGAAGGGGGGCATAGAGAGGGGTGAAGGGGGGGCCTTGGGGGGGCAAAGGGGGTGGCCATGGGGGGGGGAAGGGGGGGCCATTGGGGGGCACAGAGGGGGGGGCACGGGGGGGAACAGAGGGGGGGTGATGGGAGCCATGGGGGGGCACAGAGGGGGTGAAGGGGGGGCCATGGGGGGAACAGAAAGGGGGTGAAGGGGGGGCACAGGGGGGGGTGAAGGGGGGGCCATGGGGGGGCACAGAGGGGGGGTGAAGGGGGGCATAGAGAGGGGTGAAGGGGGGGCCTTGGGGGGGCAAAGGGGGTGGCCATGGGGGGGGGAAGGGGGGGCCATTGGGGGGCACAGAGGGGGGGTGAAGGGGGGCACAGAGGGGGGTGAAGGGGGGGCCATGGGGGGGCAAAGGGGGGGGCCATGGGGGGGCATGGGGGGGGAAGGGGGTGCCATGGGGGGGCACAGAGGGGGGGTGAAGGGGGGGAACAGAGGGGGGTGATGGGGGGGAACAGAGGGGGGGCACAGAGGGGGGGTGAAGGGGGGGAACAGAGGGGGGTGATGGGGGGGGCCATGGGGGGGCACAGAGGGGGGGTGAAGGGGGGGAACAGAGGGGGGGTGATGGGGGCCATGGGGGGGCACAGAGGGGGGGTGAAGGGGGGGCATAGAGGGGGGTGAAGGGGGGGCCATGGGGGGGCACAGAGGGGGGGTGAAGGGGGGGAACAGAGGGGGGGTGAAGGGGGGCACAGAGGGGGGATGAAGGGGGGCACAGAGGGGGGTGACGGGGGGCCACAGCGGGGGGCCACAGGCGGTGGCTGAGGGGGACATGGAGGGGGGGGGGGGGTGATGGGGGGCACAGAGGGGGTGATGGGGGGCACAGAGGGTGCCCCGGGGGGGGTGCAGCGGGCTCTGGGGGTACCTGTAGTAGCGCCCCGCGGCGTGGCCGCGCTCCATGGCGTCCAGAGAGCCCATCCCCCGGTACTGCTTGAGCCGAACCCCCTCCGAGAAAAAGAGCTCCCCAGGAGCCTCCGTGGTGGCCGCCAGCAGGGACCCCATCATCACTGGGGGGGACCCCAACATCAGTGAGGGGGGGGGGACACCCCAACACCCACCAGCAGGGACCCCATCATCACTGGGGGGGACCCCAACATCAGTGAGGGGGGGGGGACACCCCAACACCCACCAGCAGGGACCCCATCATCACTGGGGGGGACCCCAACATCAGTGAGGGGGGGGGGGGACACCCCAACACCCGCCAGCAGGGACCCCATCATCACTGGGGGGACCCCAACATCAGTGACGGGGGGGGGACACCCCAACACCCACCAGCAGGGACCCCATCATCACTGGGGGGGACCCCAACATCAGTGAGGGGGGGGGGACACCCCAACACCCACCAGCAGGGACCCCATCATCACTGGGGGGGACCCCAACATCAGTGAGGGGGGGACACCCCAACACGACCCCATCATCACTGGGGGGACCCCAACATCAGTGAGGGGGGGGGGACACCCCAACACGACCCCATCATCACTGGGGGGGACCCCAACATCACTGAGGGGGGGGGGACACCCCAACACCCGCCAGCAGGGACCCCATCATCACTGGGGGGACCCCAACATCAGTGAGGGGGGGGGACACCCCAACACCAACCAGCAGGGACCCCATCATCACTGGGGGGGACCCCAACATCAGTGAGGGGGGGACACCCCAACACCCGCCAGCAGGGACCCCATCATCACTGGGGGGGACCCCAACATCAGTGAGGGGGGGGACACCCCAACACGACCCCATCATCACTGGGGGGACCCCAACATCAGTGAGGGGGGGGGACACCCCAACACCCGCCAGCAGGGACCCCATCATCACTGGGGGGGACCCCAACATCAGTGAGGGGGGGACACCCCAACACCCGCCAGCAGGGACCCCATCATCACTGGGGGGGACCCCAACATCAGTGAGGGGGGGGACACCCCAACACAACCCCATCATCACTGGGGGGGACCCCAACATCAGTGAGGGGGGGGGACCCCAACACCCGCCAGCAGGGACCCCATCATCACTGGGGGGGACCCCAACATCACTGGGGGGGGGGGGACACCCCAACACCCGCCAGCAGGGACCCCATCATCACTGGGGGGGGACCCCCAAAGTCAGCCCCCACCACCAGTGCCTTCACTTCGTGCCCCTCGGTGTGGTGCTGCCCATGGGACCCCCATGGTGGCACCAAAGTGTCGATGGCCATGGGACCCCCATGGTGGCACCAAGGGGATGATGGCCATGGAACCCCTATGGTGGCACTGGTGGGTGATGGACCCAAGACCATCATGGTGGCACCAAGAGGTTGATGGCCATGGGACCTCCATGGTGGCACCAAGAGGTCAATGGTCATGGGACCCCATGGTGGCACCAAGAGGTCAATGACCATGGGACCCCATGGTGGCACCAAGGGGTTGATGGCCATGGGACCCCATGGTGGCACCAAGGGGCTGATGGCCATGGGACCCCATGGTGGCACCAAGGGGCTGATGGTCATGGGACTTCCATGGTGGCACCAAGAGATCAATGGCCATGGGACCTTCATGGTGGCACCAAGGGGTTGATGGTCATGGGACCTCACAGTGGCACCAAGGGGCTGATGGTCATGGGACTTCCATGGTGGCACCAAGAGGTCAATGGTCATGGGACCCCATGGTGGCACCAAGAGATCAATGGCCATGGGACCTTCATAGTGGCACCAAGAGGTCAATGGTCATGGGACCTTCATGGTGGCACCAAGGGGATGATGGCCATGGGACCCCATGGTGGCACCAAGAGATCAATGGCCATGGGACCTCCATGGTGGCACCAAGATGTTGATGGCCATGGAACCCCCATAGTGGCACTGGGGGACGATGGATTCAAGACCCTCATGGTGGCACCAAGGGGTTGATGGCCATGGGACCCTAATGGTGGCACTGGGGGGTGATGGATCCAAGACCATCATGGTGGCACCAAGAGGTTGATGGTCATGGGACCTCATGATGGCACCAAGAGGTTGATGACCATGGGACCCCATGGTGGCACCAAGGGGCTGATGGTCATAGGACCCCATGGTGGCACCAAGAGGCTGATGGTCATGGGACCCCATGGTGGCACCAAGATGTTGATGGTCATAGGACCTCCATGGTGGCACCAAGGTGTTGATGGCCATGTGACCTTCATAGTGGCACCAAGAGGTCAATGGTCATGGGACCCCATGGTGGCACCAAGGGGCTGATGGTCATAGGACCCCATGGTGGCACCAAGAGATTGATGGTCATGGGACCCCATGGTGGCACCAAGAGGTCAATGGCCATGGGACCTTCATGGTGACACCAAGAGGTCAATGGCCATGGGACCACCATGGTGACACCAAGATGTTGATGGCCATGGAACCCCCATAGTGGCACTGGGGGACGATGGATTCAAGACCCTCATGGTGGCACCAAGGGGTTGATGACCATGGGACCCCTATGGTGGCACTGGGGGGGTGATGGATCCAAGACCCTCATGGTGGCACCAAGAGGTTGATGGTCATGGGGCCTCATGGTGGCACCAAGAGGTCGATGACCATGGGACCCCATGGTGGCACCAAGAGATTGATGACCATGGGACCTCCATGGTGGCACCAAGAGGTCAATGGTCATGGGACCCCATGGTGGCACCAAGGGGTTGATGGCCATGGGACCTCACAGTGGCACCAAGGGAATGATGGCCATGGGACCCCATGGTGGCACTGGTGGGTGATGGACCCAAGACCGTCATGGTGGCACCAAGATGTTGATGGCCATGGGACCTTACAGTGGCACAAAGGGGATGATGGCCATGGGACCTTCATGGTGGCACCAAGAGGTCAATGGCCATGGGACCCCATGGTGGCACCAAGGGGCTGATGGTCATGGGACTTCCATGGTGGCACCAAGAGATCAATGGCCATGGGACCTTCATGGTGGCACCAAGAGGCTGATGGTCATGGGACTCCATGGTGGCACCAAGGGGTTGATGGTCATGGGACTCCATGGTGGCACCAAGAGATCGATGGTCATGGGACCCCATGGTGGCACCAAGGGGTTGATGGCCATGGGACCTCACAGTGGCACCAAGGGATGATGGCCATGGGACCACCATGGTGACACCAAGATGTTGATGGCCATGGGACCTCCATAGTGGCACTGGGGGACGATGGATTCAAGACCCTCATGGTGGCACCAAGGGGTTGATGGCCATGGGACCCCTATGGTGGCACTGGGGGGGTGATGGATCCAAGACCCTCATGGTGGCACCAAGAGGTCGATGACCATGGGACTTCCATGGTGGCACCAAGAGATCAATGGCCATGGGACCTTCATGGTGGCACCAAGAGGCTGATGGTCATGGGACCCCATGGTGGCACCAAGGGGTTGATGGCCATGGGACCCCTATGGTGGCACTGGGGGGGTGATGGATCCAAGACCCTCATGGTGGCACCAAGAGGTCGATGACCATGGGACTTCCATGGTGGCACCAAGAGATCAATGGCCATGGGACCTTCATGGTGGCACCAAGAGGTCAATGGTCATGGGACCCCATGGTGGCACCAAGGGGATGATGGCCATGGGACCCCATGGTGGCACCAAGGGGCTGATGGTCATGGGACTTCCATGGTGGCACCAAGAGATCAATGGCCATGGGACCTCCATGGTGGCACCAAGGGGTTGATGGCCATGGGACCCCATGGTGGCACTGGTGGGTGATGGACCCAAGACCGTCATGGTGGCACCAAGAGGTTGATGGCCATGGGACCTTACAGTGGCACCAAGGGGATGATGGCCATGTGACCTTCATGGTGGCACCAAGAGGCTGATGGCCATGGGACCTTCATGGTGGCACCAAGAGGTCAATGGCCATGGGACCCCATGGTGGCACCAAGGGGCTGATGGTCATGGGACTCCATGGTGGCACCAAGAGATCAATGGTCATGGGACCCCATGGTGGCACCAAGGGGTTGATGGCCATGGGACCTCACAGTGGCACCAAGGGATGATGGCCATGGGACCACCATGGTGACACCAAGATGTTGATGGCCATGGGACCTCCATAGTGGCACTGGGGGACGATGGATTCAAAACCCTCATGGTGGCACCAAGGGGTTGATGGCCATGGGACCCCTATGGTGGCACTGGGGGGGTGATGGATCCAAGACCATCATGGTGGCACCAAGAGGTCGATGACCATGGGACTTCCATGGTGGCACCAAGAGATCAATGGCCATGGGACCTTCATGGTGGCACCAAGAGGTCAATGGTCATGGGACCCCATGGTGGCACCAAGGGGATGATGGCCATGGGACCCCATGGTGGCACCAAGGGGATGATGGCCATGGGACCCCATGGTGGCACCAAGGGGCTGATGGTCATGGGACCTTCATGGTGGCACCAAGAGGTCAATGGTCATGGGACCCCATGGTGGCACCAAGGGGATGATGGCCATGGGACCCCATGGTGGCACCAAGGGGCTGATGGTCATGGGACTTCCATGGTGGCACCAAGAGATCAATGGCCATGGGACCTCCATGGTGGCACCAAGAGGCTGATGGTCATGGGACCTTCATGGTGGCACCAAGAGGTCAATGGCCATGGGACCTTCATGGTGGCACCAAGATGTTGATGGCCATGGAACCCCATAGTGGCACTGGGGGACGATGGATTCAAGACCCTCATGGTGGCACCAAGAGGCTGATGGGCATGAGATGCCCATGATGGTACCAAGGGGTTGATGGCCATGGGACCCCATGGTGGCACCAAGAGATCAATGGTCATGGGACCTTCATGGTGGCACCAAGAGATCAATGGCCATGGGACTCCATGGTGGCACCAAGGGGCTGATGGTCATGGGACTTCCATGGTGGCACCAAGAGATCAATGGTCATGGGACCTTCATGGTGGCACCAAGAGGCTGATGGTCATGGGACCCCATGGTGGCACCAAGAGATCAATGGCCATGGGACCCCATGGTGGCACCAAGGGGCTGATGGTCATGGGACTTCCATGGTGGCACCAAGAGATCAATGGTCATGGGACCTTCATGGTGGCACCAAGAGGCTGATGGTCATGGGACCCCATGGTGGCACCAAGAGATCAATGGCCATGGGACTCCATGGTGGCACCAAGGGGCTGATGGTCATGGGACTTCCATGGTGGCACCAAGAGATCAATGGCCATGGGACCTTCATGGTGGCACCAAGAGGCTGATGGTCATGGGACTTCCATGGTGGCACCAAGAGGTCAATGGTCATGGGACCCCATGGTGGCACCAAGGGGTTGATGGCCATGGGACCTCCATGGTGGCACCAAGAGGTCAATGGTCATGGGACCTCCATGGTGGCACCAAGGGGATGATGGCCATGGGACCTCCATGGTGGCACCAAGAGGTCAATGGTCATGGGACCCCATGGTGGCACCAAGAGGTCAATGGTCATAGGACCTTCATGGTGGCACCAAGAGGTCAATGGCCATGGGACCCCATGGTGGCACCAAGGGGCTGATGGTCATGGGACCCCATGGTGGCACCAAGAGGTCAATGGCCATGGGACCCCATGGTGGCACCAAGGGGATGATGGCCATGGGACCCCATGGTGGCACCAAGAGGTCAATGGCCATGGGACCCCATGGTGGCACCAAGAGGTCAATGGTCATAGGACCTTCATGGTGGCACCAAGAGATCAATGGCCATGGGACCCCATGGTGGCACCAAGAGGTCAATGGCCATGTGACCTTCATGGTGGCACCAAGAGGCTGATGGTCATGGGACCTCATGATGGCACCAAGATGTTGATGACCATGGGACCCCATGGTGGCATCAAGATGTTGATGGCCATGGGACCTCCATGGTGGCACCAAGGGGTTGATGGCCATGGGACCCCCATAGTGGCACTGGGGGACGATGGATTCAAGACCCTCATGGTGGCACCAAGAGGCTGATGGGCATGAGATGCCCATGATGGTACCAAGGGGTTGATGGCCATGGGACCTCCATGGTGGCACCAAGGGGTTGATGGCCATGGGACCCCATGGTGGCACCAAGGGGTTGATGGCCATGGGACCCCCAATGGTGGCACTGGGGGATGATGCCCCCCCTGTGAAGCCCCCCCCCCTGTCCCCCCACTCACCCGTGGACGCCCCCAGCGCCAGCGCCTTCACCACGTGCCCCACGGTGCGGATGCCGCCGTCGGCGATGACGGGGACGCCGAAGCGCCGCGCGTACTCGGCCACCCTGTAGACGGCCGTGCCCTGCGGGCGCCCGCAGGCCATCACTGGGGGGGGGGGGGGGGTGTGGGGTGTCAGGGGGGCACCCCGGGGTGTTGGGGGGCTTTGGGGGGTGCCGGGGCTGGGGGGGGGTCCGCGCACCTTCCTGGGTGATGCAGATGGAGCCGCAGCCCATGCCCACGCGCAGCGCGTCCACCCCCGCGTCGATCAGGTTCTTGGCCTGCGCCGCCGTCACCACTGCGGCCGCCGCGCCGGGGACCCCCGCGTCAGGGGACCCCCGCGCCCCGAGCCCGGACCCGCTGCACCCCACAACTGCACCGACCCCACGGCACCCCAAAACTGACCCCACGGCACCCCAAATCCTGACCCCACGGCACCCGCTGCGCTCCTGCACCCCACAACTTCACCCTGCACCCCAAAACTGACCCCACGGCACCCCAAATCCTGACCCCATGGCACCCGCTGCGCTCCTGAACCCCAAAACTGAACCCTGCACCCCAAAACTGCACCCTGCACCCCAAAACTGACCCCACGGCACCCGCTGTGCTCCTGCACCCCAAAACTGCACCCTGCACCCCAAAACTGAACCCATGGCACCCGCTGCGCTCCTGCACCTCAAAACTGAACCCTGCACCCCGAACCCTGACCCCACGGCACCCGCTGCGCTCCTGAACCCCAAAACTGAGCCCTGCACCCCAAAACTGCACCTGCACCCTAAAACTGACCCCACGGCACCCGCTGCGCTCCTGCACCCCACAACTGCACCCTGCACCCCGAGCCCTGACCCCACGGCACCTGCTGCGCTCCTGCACCCCAAAACTGCACCCCAAAACTGACCCCATGGCACCCGCTGCGCTCTTGCACCCCAAAACTGAACCCTGCACCCCAAAACTGACCCCACGGCACCCACTGCGCTCCTGCACCCCAAAACTGCACCCTGCACCCCAAAACTGACCCCATGGCACCCCAAACCCTGACCCCACGGCACCCGCTGCGCTCCTGCACCCCAAAACTGACCCCGCTGCGCTCCTGCACCCCACAACTGCACCCTGCACCCAAAAACTGAACCCTGACCCCATGGCACCCCAAACCCTGACCCCATGGCACCCCAAATTCTGACTCCAATCCCTGACTCCGTGGCACCCCAAATTCTGATGCCACTGCTCCCGTTGTCCTCCTGCACCCCAAAACTGCACCCTGCACCCCAAATCCCGACCCCACAGGACCGGGTACACCCCCTGCACCCCAAATCCTGACCACACTGCACCCCTGCACCCCGAATTCTGATCTCACCCCCCCCCCAGCCCCACATTGCCCCATTTCCCCCATTGCTCCCATTGCCCCCAATCCCCCCACTGCCCCCCATTGCCCCCCAACTCCCCCCACTGCCACCCCCCACTGCCCCCCAATGTCCCCCACTGCCCCCCATTGCCCCCCAACTCCCCCCACTGCCACCCCCACTGCCCCCCATGCCCCCCGCTCCTCATTGCCCCCCAACTCCCCCCACTGCCCCACACCCCCCCATTGCCCCCCATGCCCCCTGCTCCTCATTGCCCCCCAACTCCCCCCACTGCCCCCCCCCACTGCCCCCCATGCCCCCCGCTCCTCATTGCCCCCCAACTCCCCCCACTGCCCCCCCCCACTGCCCCCCATGCCCCCCGCTCCTCATTGCCCCCCAACTCCCCCACTGCCACCCCCCCACTGCCCCCCATGGCCCCCCGCTCCTCATTGCCCCCCAACTCCCCCCACTGCCCCACACCCCCCCATTGCCCCCCATGCCCCCCGCTCCTCATTGCCCCCCAACTCCCCCCATTGCCCCCCCCCACTGCCCCCCATGCCCCCCGCTCCTCATTGCCCCCCAACTCCCCCCACTGCCACCCCCACTGCCCCCATGCCCCCCTGCTCCTCATTGCCCCCCAACTCCCCTCATTGCCCCCCCCACTGCCCCCCATGCCCCCTGCCCCTCATGCCCCCCACCCCTCCCACTGCCCCCATGCCCCCCGCTCCTCATTGACCCCCAACTCCCCCCATTGCCCCACACCCCCCCACTGCCCCCCATGCCCCCTGCTCCTCATTGCCCCCCAACTCCCCCCACTGCCCCCCATGCCCCCCGCTCCTCATTGCCCCCCAACTCCCCCCACTGCCCCCCACTCCTCATTGCCCCCCAACTCCCCCCTTTGCCACCCCCCCATTGCCCCCCATGCCCCCCGCTCCTCATTGCCCCCCAAATCCCCCCACTGCCCCCCAACTCCCCCCACTGCCCCCCATGCCCCCCCCACTCCTCATTGCCCCCCAACTCCCCCCATTGCCACCCCCCCACTGCCCCCCATGCCCCCTGCTCCTCATTGCCCCCCAACTCCCCCACTGCCACCCCCCCACTGCCCCCCAACTCCCCCCACTGCCCCACACCTCCCAGTGCCCCTCATGCCCCCCAACCTCTCCCATTGCCCCACACCCCCCCACTGCCCCCCATGCCCCCTGCTCCTCATTGCCCCCCAACTCCCCCCACTGCCCCCCCCCCACTGCCCCCCATGGCCCCCCGCTCCTCATTGCCCCCCAACTCCCCTCATTGCCCCCCCCACTGCACCCCATGCCCCCCCTGCTCCTCATTGCCCCCCAACTCCCCCCACTGCCCCACACCCCCCCATTGCCCCCCATGCCCCCTGCTCCTCATTGCCCCCCAACTCCCCCCACTGCCCCCCCCCACTGCCCCCCATGGCCCCTGCCCCTCATGCCCCCCCACCCCTCCCACTGCCCCCCATGCCCCTGCTCCTCATTGCCCCCCAACTCCCCCCACTGCCACCCCCCCACTGCCCCCCAACTCCCCCCACTGTCCCGCACCTCCCAGTGCCCCTCATGCCCCCCAACCTCTCCCATTGCCCCACACCCCCCCACTGTCCCCCATGCCCCCCGCTCCTCATTGCCCCCCAACTCCCCCACTGCCCCGCACCCCCCAGTGCCCCCCATGCCCCCCAACTCCCCCCACTGCCCCGCACCCCCCAGTGCCCCTCATGCCCCCCGACCCCTCCCAGTGCCCCGCACCCCCCAGTGCCCCCCGTGCCCCCCCGCTCACCGTTGCCCCCGATCACCTGCAGCTCGGGGTGGCGGCTCTTGATGTACTGGATCATGGACACCTGGTAGGTCGAGTTCCCCTGCGACGAGTCCTGGGGGGCACCAAGTGGGGGGTTAGTGGGGGGGGCACAGTTTGGGGGGGGGCACGGCACGGGGAGGGGGTTCGGGGGGGCACAGTTTCGGGATCCCCCGTACCAGCACCACAAAGTCTGCCCCCCCCCCCCCAGCAGCTCCAGGCTGCATTGGGGGACCCTCGTGTCAGAGTCCCCTTGTTTTGGGGTCACCCTATGTTTTAGGGTCCTGTCCCCAGTTTCGGGGTGTCCCCCCCTCGTACCAGCACCACAAACTCTGCCCCCTCCTGCACCAGCAGCTCCAGGCTGTATTGGGGTGCTGTGTTTTGAGGTTCCCCTTCAGTTTTGGGGTCCCCCCCATATTTCAGGGTCGTCCCCCCCGTACCAGCACCACAAACTCCTCCCCCTCCTGCACCAGCAGCTCCAGGATGCACTGGGGTGCTGTGTCTTGAGGTTCCCCCTCAGTTTCGGGGTCCCCCCTGTACCAGCACCACAAGGTCGGCCCCTGCCTGCACCAGCATCTCCAGGATGCACTGGGGTGCTGTGATGTAGCCCCCCCACTCCCCCACGTTTTGGGGTCCCCCCCCGTACCAGCACCACAAACTCCACCCCCTCCTGCACCAGCATCTCCAGGCTGCACTGGGGTGCTGTGTTTCAGCCCCCCCACTCCCCCATGTTTTGGGGACCCCCCCAGTACCAGCACCACAAACTCCACCCCCTCCTGCACCAGCAGCTCCAGGCTGCACTGGGGTGCTGTGTCTTGAGGTTCCCCCTCAGTTTTGGGGTCCCCCCCCGTACCAGCACCACGAGGTCGGCCCCCGCCTGCACCAGCATCTCCAAGGATGCACTGGGGTGCTGTGATTTAGCCCCTCCTTCTCCTCCACGTTTTGGGGTCCCCCCCGTACCAGCACCACAAATTTCACCCCTCCTGCATCAGCAGCTCCGGGCTGCACTGGGGTGCTGTATTTTGAGGTCCCCCCCAGTTTTGGGGTCCCACTTGTACCAGCACCACAAGGTTGGCCCCTGCCTGCACCAGCAGCTCCACGCTGCATTGGGGTGCTGTGTTTTGAGGTTCCCCCTCAGTTTCGGGGTCCCCCCTCTACCAGCACCACGAGGTCGGACCCCACCTGTATGAGCAACTCCTGGATGCACTGGGGTGCTGTGATTTAGCCCCCCCACTCCCCCATGTTTTGGGGTCCCCCCATACCAGCACCACAAACTCTGCCCCCTCCTGCACCAGCAGCTCCAGGCTGTATTGGGGTGCTGTGTTTTGAGGTTCCCCCTCAGTTTCGGGGTCCCCCCTCTACCAGCACCACGAGGTCGGACTCCACCTGTATGAGCAACTCCTGGATGCACTGGGGTGCTGTGTTTCAGCTCCCCCACTCCCCCATGTTTTGGGGTCCCCCCGTACCAGCACCACAAACTCCGCCCCCTCCTGCACCAGCAGCTCCAGGATGCACTGGGGTGCTGTGATGTAGCCCCCCCACTCCCCCACGTTTCGGGGTCCCCCCGTACCAGCACCACAAACTTCACCCCTCCTGCACAGCAGCTCCAGGCTGTATTGGGGTGCTGTGTTTTGAGGTTCCCCCTCAGTTTTGGGGTCCCCCCCATATTTCAGGGTCCCCCCCCCGTACCAGCACCACAAACTCCGCCCCCTCCTGCACCAGCAGCTCCAGGCTGCAATGGGGTGCTGTGATTTAGCCCCCTCCTCATCCCCCTCAGTTTTGGGGTCCCCCCCATACCAGCACCACAAGGTCGGCCCCTGCCTGCACCAGCAGCTCCAGGATGCACTGGGGTGCTGTGATTTAGCCCCCCCACTCCCCCATGTTTTGGGACCCCCCCAGTACCAGCACCACAAACTCCACCCCCTCCTGCACCAGCAGCTCCAGGCTGCATTGGGGTGCTGTGTTTTGAGGTTCCCCTTCAGTTTTGGGGTCCCCCCCATATTTCAGGGTCGTCCCCCCCGTACCAGCACCACAAACTCCGCCCCCTCCTGCACCAGCAGCTCCAGGCTGCACTGGGGTGCTGTGTCTTGAGGTTCCCCCTCAGTTTCGGGGTCCCCCCTGTACCAGCACCACGAGGTCGGCCCCCGCCTGCACCAGCAGCTCCAGGATGCACTGGGGTGCTGTGATGTAGCCCCCCCACTCCCCCACGTTTCGGGGTCCCCCCCGTACCAGCACCACAAACTTCACCCCTCCTGCACCAGCAGCTCCAGGCTGCATTGGGGTGCTGTATTTTGAGGTCCCCCCCAGTTTTGGGGTCCCACTTGTACCAGCACCACAAGGTTGGCCCCTGCCTGCAAAAGCAGCTCCAGGCTGCATTGGGGTGCTGTGTTTTGAGGTTCCCCCTCAGTTTCGGGGTCCCCCCTCTACCAGCACCACAAACTCCGCCCCCTCCTGCACCAGCAGCTCCAGGATGCACTGGGGTGCTGTGATTTAGCCCCCCCACTCTCCCACGTTTTGGGGGGTCCCCCCCAGTACCAGCACCACAAACTCCACCCCCTCCTGCACCAGCAGCTCCAGGCTGCACTGGGGTGCTGTGTTTTGAGGTTCCCCCTCAGTTTTGGGGTCCCCCCCATATTTCAGGGTCCCCCCCCCGTACCAGCACCACAAACTCCGCCCCCTCCTGCACCAGCAGCTCCAGGCTGCAATGGGGTGCTGTGATTTAGCCCCCTCCTCATCCCCCTCAGTTTTGGGGTCCCCCCCATACCAGCACCACAAGGTCGGCCCCTGCCTGCACCAGCATCTCCAGGATGCACTGGGGTGCTGTGATTTAGCCCCCCCACTCCCCCATGTTTTGGGGTCCCCCCCCCGTACCAGCACCACAAACTCTGCCCCCTCCTGCACCAGCAGTTGAGGCTGCATTGGGGTGCTGTGTTTTGAGGTTCCCCCTCAGTTTTGGGGTCCCCCCCATATTTCAGGGTCCCCCCCCCCGTACCAGCACCACAAACTCCACCCCCTCCTGCACCAGCATCTCCAGGCTGCACTGGGGTGCTGTGTCTTGAGGTTCCCCCTCAGTTTCGGGGTCCCCCCCCGTACCAGCACCACGAGGTCGGCCCCCGCCTGCACCAGCAGCTCCAGTCGGTACCGGTCGTCGTCGCGGGTGCCCAGGGCGGCCCCGCACAGCAGCTGCTTCCGCCCGTCCTTGGACGCCAGCGGGTGCTCCCGGTTCTTCTTGAGGTCGGTGCGGGCGATGATGGCCACGAGCTCGTCACGCTCGTTCACGATCGGCAGCTTCCCTGGGCACAGCGGGCACGGGGGGCGTCGGGGGGGCACCCCCGGGTTGGGGGGGAAGCCTGGAGGGGGGGGGGCGGGGGGTGTCGCGGGGATGGGGGATGTGGAGGGATGCGGCAGGACCCGGGGGTGGGGAGATGTGGGGGGACCCGAGGGGTGGGGGGACACTGAGGGTGGGGGTTGTGGGTGGGGAACTGAGGGGGGGGACACCAGGGGTGGGGGGATGTGGGGGGACCCGAGGGGTGGGGGATGTGGGGGGATGTGGGGGAACACGGGGGGTGGGGAGAGGTGGGGGGGACCCCGCAGGTTGTGGGGATGGGGGGGGGCACTGAGGGTGGGGGGTTGTGGGGGGGCACTGAGGGTGGGGGGTCATGGGTGGGGAACTGAGGGTTGAGGGGGACACAGGGGGTGGGGGGATGTGGTGGGACACTGGGGATGGGGAGAGGTGGGGGGGACCCCGGGGTGGGGAGATGTGGGGGGACCCGAGGGGTGGGGGGGCACTGAGGGTGGGGGTTGTGGGTGAAGAATTGAGGGGGGGGACACCAGGGGTGGGGGGATGTGGGGGGGACTCCATAGAGGATATGGGGGTGCAGTGAGGGTGGGGGTTGTGAACGGAGGGGGCGGGTGCGGGGGAGACAACGGGGGTGGGGGGATGTGGGGGACACTGGGGATGGGGAGAGGTGGGGGGGACCCCGGGGTGGGGAGATGTGGGGGGGGACCCTGCAGGTTGGGGGGATGTGGGGGTGCAGTGAGGGTGGGGGGTTGTGGGGGGGCACTGAGGGTGGAGGGTCATGGGTGGGGAACTGAGGGTTGAGGGGGACACAGGGGGTGGGGGGATGTGGGGGGGACACTGGGATGGGGAGAGGTGGGGGGGACCCCAGGGGTGGGGAGATGTGGGGGGGACTCTGCAGGGGATATGGGGGTGCAGTGAGGGTGGGGGGTTGTGGGATGGGAACCGAGGGGGGGGTGGGGGGGGACACCAGGGGTGGGGGGATGTGGGGGGGACCCCGCAGGTTGGGG
>JAUMJJ010001206.1:0-17791 GCA_033556795.1 Tapera naevia | reverse complement strand
GAGGTTTGTTGTTGACGTTGTTCGTAGTTTTGGAGGTTGTGCGGGGGTTGTCGCGTGGGGCTATTCGGGCAGTTTAGTGGGGTTATCAGAAAATAGTTTAATTTAGAATACCAGCTTTGGGAGTTGGTGATAAAGGTTTAATTCCTTTTTTTCTGAGGTATGTTTTGATGTATTATGTTTGTGATGGTGACAAATGTAAGTGTTTGTTTATTTAATGAATTTTTACTGGATTGTTTGATGATGTTTTGTGATGTATGATGTAAAAAAATTTTTGTTAAGTAACGAATTTGTTTATTAATGTAGTTTGTCTAGAGTGGGAAAATGTGAAATGTGATGATAAAAATTGTGATGGGTGGAAAATTATGGTTTAGTCGGAAATTCCTAGTGTTGTTAAAATCGCCCGGGGGGGCGAAAATCGAAAAATCATATACCCTATGCATGCATTATCCTGCCACACGGGAGTTAAGCTAGTCGGATCAAGTATGTGAGGGCTATCTAAAGTGCATCAGTGTTGAGATGATTCCCCGGATACGTCGACCGTCTCATTGAGTGATTCTCTGAAAGTGATAAAAAGGCCCGTGGACCATTGTAGCCCAGGTAAATAGATTGTAAGCTCCTGCTCTAACTACCATGGGCAACCTGTGAAGGCTCCCGAAGGGAAGAGAGGGAACCAGTAGACAAAAGGCAGAAAGATGTCGGGATTACGAGGCAAAGTGCCCCTGACAGAGCTCGGTTGCATCTGTGAAAACCAATATATATCCAACTACCAATTGATGACCCTGAAATAGGAACCCGAGGCGCAAAAGAGCAAGTAGTGTCAGTGGTGTATGGTGGAAAGAATGGGCTTGAAGCTAGTATGAGGAGGTACTTCGTGCAAGGCGTTGCGGATTTCTCGTGCTGTGAACGATCAATAAATCCATCGGGTACTTTAGAAAGCTGTACCGGAACAAAGTTTCGTCGGAATAGTCCTGCTACCATTAAGGTCATTCCCTCCGGGAGGCCTCGTGTCCAGGGAAAGTCCGTTAATGTATAGAATGGCATGTCATGGTTTTAGTACGGGCAGAGTGTAAATTCCGTTAATAAGTTACACGCGGATAGCGCTTGAAAGTAGGATGTGAAAAATGCGATTTGTGTCCAGGTGTATATTAATGTATTTAGGACATGGATATAATGTATAATGTGGTACGAGAATAGTATGCTAGAGTACATAGATCCCGGCAAAAAATCCTCCGGGGGGGGAGGGGGGGGGCCCGGAGGAAGAAAAACTCTAAGAAGAGGTGGGATCTTCATTCTTTGGCTTACAAGACCAATGTTTTTGATAAACTATTAGAGTATTTTAGTAGTTCAGTAACTTGTTTTCTAGGGTGGCAGTGATTGGAAAGAGGATTAGAATAATAGAGAAGTAGGTGAGGGATGCTAGTTGGCCGATGATAATGAATGGGTGTTCTACTGGTTGGCTGCCTACTCATGTTAGGATGATTAGATTGGTGACTAAAATTCAGAATAATACTTGGGATAGAGGGCGAAATGTTATTGTGCGTTGTTTAGATTTATGTAGGAGTGGGGCTAGAAATAGTACTAGGACAGATGCAGCGAGTGCAAGGACTCCTCCAAGTTTGTTTGGGATTGAGCGTAGGATAGCGTATGCAAATAGGAAGTATCATTCTGGTTTAATATGAGGGGGTGTGATGAGTGGGTTTGCGGGGGTAAAGTTTTCTGGGTCGCTTAGTAGTGTTGGTGAGAAGAGGGCTAGGGTTGTCAGGAAGAGTAGTATTGTGATGAATCCCAGGATATCTTTTAGGGAGAAGTAGGGGTGGAATGGGATTTTGTCTGAATCTGATGCTAGTCCTAGTGGGTTGTTTGAACCAGTTTCGTGGAGGAAGGTGAGGTGGATTAGTGTGAGACCTGCAATTATGAATGGAAGAATAAAATGTAGGGCAAAAAATCGGGTTAGTGTCGGGTTGTCTACTGAGAAGCCTCCTCAAGCTCATTCTACTAGGGTCTGTCCGATGTATGGGATGGCTGAGAATAGGTTAGTGATGACGGTTGCGCCTCAAAACGATATTTGTCCCCATGGGAGAACATATCCTACGAAGGCGGTTGCTATTAAGGTTAAGAGGAGGATAACTCCTGTGTTTCAGGTTTCCTTGAATAGATAGGAGCCGTAGTAGAAGCCTCGTCCGATGTGAAGGTAAATGCAGATGAAAAATGCTGATGCTCCATTTGCATGTAGGTTGCGGAGTAGTCAACCATATTGGACGTCTCGGCACATGTGGGCTACGGAGGAGAATGCTAGGGTTGTGTCTGCGGTATAGTGTATGGCTAGCATTAATCCTGTAAGGATTTGGGTTGCTAGGCAGATACCTAGAAGAGAGCCGAAATTTCATCAGGCGGAGATATTTGAGGGTGTTGGGAGGTCAATTAGGGAGTTGTTAATTATTTTTAGTAGGGGGTGATGTTTTCGTATGTTTGGGGCCATTAGGGTGTTGGTTCTGTATATTAGTAAGAGGATTAGGATTGATAGGGCAAATGAGCTTAAATAGGCTTTGATGAGGCCTGTGTGTAGGTTGGTTGAGGTTTTGGTTGTTATGACTTGTAGGGTGGCAAGTCCTTCTGGGCCTATTTTTTTGTACCAGGATAGGTCGGCTAGGTGGGAGGATAGTTTTTGTCCTGTGTTTAGGAGGTTTGTAGAGGTTAGGCGGTGGAGTAATGGGTTGAAGTAGCCTAATGTAGATGAGAAGTTTATTGCCATGTTTTGTTTGGGCTTTGATAGGGCGTGAGTTATGTTTGATAGTTCGAGGGCTAGAATGGTTCCTAGGATCGTTAGAAGTATAGCGGCAATTTTTATGTATGTAGGTATGGTTATTGGAGGGGTGCTCGTAGGTGGGAAGTAAGTTGTGATAAGTAGGCCAGCTAGGATGCTGCCTAGTGCAAGTCGAGTGATTGGGTTAATAATTGCTGGGTCGTTTTCGTTTATTGGGGTAGTTGATGGGATGCGGGGGAATCCTGTTTGTACTAAAATAGTTATTCGTAGGCTATATGTTGCGGTGAATGTTGTGGCGAGTAGTGTTAGGAGTAGTGCTCAGGTATTAAGGTGTGATGTGTTTAGGCTTTCAATGATGAGATCTTTTGAGTAGAATCCGGCTAAGAATGGAGTTCCTATTAAGGCTAGGTTTCCGATAGTTAGGCAGGAGGTGGTTGTTGGAAGTATTTTTTGAAGGCCGCCTATTTTTCGGATGTCTTGTTCACCACTGAGGTTGTGGATAATTGATCCAGAGCACAGGAAGAGTATGGCTTTGAAGAAGGCGTGGGTTGAAATGTGTAGAAAGGCTAGCTGTGGAAGGTTTAGTCCAATTGTTACTATTATTAGTCCTAGTTGGCTAGATGTTGAGAAGGCAATAATTTTTTTGATGTCGTTTTGTGTTAGAGCACAGGTAGCGGCAAATAGTGTGGATAGTGCTCCTAGACATAAGCATAGGGTTAGGGCGGTTTGGTTGTTGGAGAGTATAGGGTGTATTCGGATTAGGAGGAAGATTCCTGCTACAACTATAGTACTTGAGTGGAGTAGGGCGGAAACTGGGGTTGGGCCTTCTATGGCAGCTGGTAGTCATGGATGTAGGCCAAATTGAGCTGACTTTCCGGTTGCGGCTAGGATGAGGCCTAGTAATGGGAGTGTTGGGGTTTGGGTATGGTTGGGCATGGTTTGTTGGATATCTCATGAGTTTATGGTGCATGCGAGTCAGGCTATACTTAGGATGAGTCCGATATCTCCGATTCGGTTATATAGGATAGCTTGTAGAGCAGCTGTATTGGCTTCTGCTCGGCCTTGCCATCATCCGATTAGGAGAAATGATATAATTCCTACCCCCTCTCATCCGATGAAAAGTAAAAATAGGTTGTTGGCGATTGTTAGTGTTAATATTGCAGTTAGGAATATTAGTAAGTATGAGAAGAATTTTGTAATGTATGGTTCTGTAGCTATATATCAGGAGGCGAATTGTAGAATAGATCATGTTACAAATAGTGCAATGGGAAAAAATATTATTGAGTATTGGTCAATTTTAAGGTTTATTGGGATTTTAAAGTTTATAATGAATTTTCATTCTCAGATGGAGATAATGCTGTCTATGCCAGAGTATAGGAATAGTGTGGTGGGGATTAGGCTGGTGAGAAAGGCAGTTTTGACGGTTTTGGTAATTGAGCTGGGGGAGTTCTTGTAATTTTTTGTTAATAGGGTTAGTAGTGTGGGGATTAGGATTAATGCTAGTGTGAGAAGTATAGAGGTGTTAATAATTAGGATGGTTTCCACTACTTTTACTTGGATTTGCACCAAGATTAGTGGTTCCTAAGACCAGCGGATTACTGTTATCCTTTAAAAGTAAGGGGGCTGAGATTTTAGACTCAGATACAGGAATTAGCAGTTCCTGTTGGTTGAACCTCCCCTCGGCAGGTAAGAAGGTTTTAACTTCTATTTTTAGAATCACAGTCTAATGTTTGGTTTAAACTATACTTGCATAGGAAGGCTCCTGAGATAAGTTCTGGTTTAAGGATTAAGAGGAGTATAGGTATGATGTGTAGGGTTATTAGGAGGTGTTCACGTGTGGTAAAGTTCTGAATAGATGTGATGTTGGTTGGTAAAATTCCTCGTTGGGTAGTCAGTAGTATAAATAGGGTGTATGCTGCGGTAAGTAGTGTTGCGAGTCCAGTTAGGATGATTGTAAGTATTGATCAGTTGAATAGGGCAATTATGATGGTGAGTTCAGCTATTAAATTTGTTGTTGGTGGCAGGGCTATGTTTGATAGATTGGCTAGTAGTCATCAGGTTGCTGTTAGTGGTAGGAGTGGCTGTAGGCTGCGTGTTAATAATAAGATTCGGCTATGGGTACGTTCATAGTTTGTGTTGGCCAGACAGAATAGTATTGAGGAGGTGAGGCCGTGGGAGATTATGAGGATTATTGCGCCTGAGAAGGATCAGTTAGTTTGGATTAGGCTTGCAGCGATAACTAGGCCTATGTGGCTGACAGATGAGTAGGCGATGAGTGCTTTTAAGTCAGTTTGGCGTAGGCAGATTGAGCTGGTTATGAGTGCTCCTCATAAAGATAAAGCAAGGAATGGGTATTGTAGTGAGTTTAATGTGGGGTTTATTAGGATAGTAATCCGTATAATGCCATATCCTCCGAGCTTTAGAAGTAGTGCTGCTAGAAGCATGGAGCCTGCAATTGGGGCTTCTACATGTGCTTTTGGTAGTCATAAGTGTAGGCCGTATAGTGGGGCTTTTACTATAAATGCTATTAGTAGTGCAATTCCTGAGAGGATAGTGGTTCATGATTTTGGGAGTGAGAGGTTGGTTAAGTTTAGTATTGTTAAGTGAAGAGTCCCTGTTTGTGTGTGAAGGTGTAGGATTGTTACTAATAGTGGGAGGGAGCTAATTAGGGTATAAAATAGGAGGTAGATGCCAGCACTTAGGCGTTCGGGTTGGTTGCCCCATCGGGTAATGAGGATTAGGGTTGGAATGAGGGTTGCTTCAAATGTAATATAAAATATTATAAGTTCTGTGGTTGAGAAGGCTAGAATAATAAATGGTTGAATTATGATTAGGGTGGCTGCAAAGATTCGTTTGCGTGTTAAGGGTTCGTGGTGTAGATGGTTTTGGCTTGCTATAATTATTAGGGGAAGCAATCAGCATGATAGGGTAAGGAGGGGGGATGAGATTTGGTCAATACCTGTTCATTGGGTTAGAGTTTTGTGTGGGAAATATGTGGGGGATAGTCAGTGTAGGCTGATGGTGGCGATTATTAGGCTGTGTAGGGTGATGTTAGTTCATAGGGCTTTTTGGGTGGAGAGTAGGGCTGTTGGGAGAAGTATAATTGTTGGTAGGATAATTTTTAGCATTGTAGGAGATTTAGGTTATGGAGGTGATCTGAGCCATGAGTTCGTGTGGATGCTACTAATATTGCCAGGCCTGTACCTGCTTCGCAAGCCGAAAATGCTAATATTAGGATTGGCATTAGAGTGTGAGAGGGTGTTTGGTTTTCGACTGGTCAGACAGTTAGGGCCACGTATATGGAGAGTATCATGCTTTCTAGGCATAGTAGGGCTGAGATTAGGTGAGTGCGGTGGAAAGCGAGTCCTAGGCTGCTCAGGGTGAAGGTAGAGTAGAAACTTAAGTGTATGAGTGACATTAAGAAAGTCATAGGGCTTAGCTATGATCTGTTGAGCCGAAATCAACTGTCGTGTTTAGACTAACTTTCTTTTTTTGTTTATTCTGCTCATTCTAGGCCACCTTGTGTTCATTCATAAATAAGTCCTAGGGTGAGTAATAGGATAATAGTGGATGTTCAGGTTATGGTAGTGATAGGGGATTGGAGCTGGGTGGCTCATGGTAGGGGTAGTAGTAGTGCGATTTCTAGGTCGAATAGTAGGAATAGAATTGCTACTAGAAAGAATCGGATAGAGAAGGGGAGACGTGCGGAGCCAAGAGGGTCAAAACCACATTCGTATGGGGATAATTTTTCTGAATCTGGATTAATTTGAGTAATTCAGAAGTTTAGTGTGGTTAAAATAATGCTTAGGGTTAGGGAGAGGGTGAATATAAATGTGATTATGTTAATTGCTCTTCTCTGGGGTTGAACCAGATTCTATAGATTGGAAGTCAATTATAATAATTATACTAGAAGAGCAGGATCCTCATCAGTAGATTGTTATGTAGAGGAATAATCAGATGACGTCTACGAAGTGTCAGTATCAGGCAGCGGCTTCAAATCCGAAGTGGTGATTTGGTGTAAAGTGGAATATGATTAGTCGTAGTAGGCAGATAGTGAGGAAAGATGATCCGATGAGTACGTGGAGGCCGTGAAATCCGGTGGCGACAAAAAAGGTTGAACCGTAAACTCCGTCGGCGATTGAGAATGGTGCTTCATAATATTCTATTCCTTGGAGGGCTGTGAAGTAGAACCCTAGGAGGATTGTTAGGGTTAATGCATGGATTGCTTGTTTTCGGTTGCCTTCTGTAATGCTATGGTGTGCTCATGTTACGGTTACTCCTGAAGCCAGTAGAATGGCTGTATTTAGTAAGGGCACTTCTATGGGGTTTAGTGGTTTGATTCCTGCTGGGGGTCATTGGCCGCCTAGTTCTGGCGTTGGTACTAAGCTAGAGTGGAAAAAGGCTCAGAAGAATCCAAGAAAGAAGAATGCTTCGGATGTAATGAATAGGATTATTCCGTATCGTAGTCCTTTTTGGACCGGGAGAGTGTGATGTCCTTGGAAGGTACTCTCACGAATAATATCTCGTCATCATTGGATTATAACAAGAATTATGGAGAATAATCCTAGGCTGAGAAGTTGTATGGAGTTTTGGTGAAATCATATGACAAGGCCTGATGTTGTTAGTAGAGCAGCTGCTGCTCCGGAGATGGGCCATGGGCTAGGGTCTACTATGTGATATGAGTGTGCTTGGTGGGCCATTAGATGTTTTCTTGTAAGTATAAGGTTAGTAGGAGGACAAAGACGTAAGCTTGAATTATGGCTACTGCAATTTCTAGGATTGTTAGGAGGAGTAGGATGGTAGTAGTCAGTATAGATACTGCTGGAAGAATGGGGAGAAGGACTACAGCTGCTGTTGAGATGAGTTGAATGAGTAAATGGCCGGCGGTGAGGTTTGCTGTGAGTCGGACTCCTAAGGCTAGGGGGCGAATAAGGAGACTGATGGTTTCGATTATAATTAGGGCGGGGATTAGGGGGGTGGGTGTTCCTTCTGGGAGAAGGTGGCCTAAGGAGATTGAGGGTTGGTTTCGTAGGCCTGTGAGTAGGGTAGCTAGTCATAAAGGAAGGGCGAGGGCTATGTTTATTGATAGTTGGGTGGTGGGGGTGAATGTATATGGGAGTAGGCCTAGTAGGTTAATTGTAAGTAGTAATAGTATAAGGGAGGTTAAAATTAGGGCTCATTTGTGTCCTTTTTTGTCTAGGGGAATTATTAGTTGTTTTGTGATTAAGTGGATAACTCAGGATTGGAGGGTAGAGAGTCGGTTTGTAATTCATCGGTTACCTTGGGCTGGGATAAGTAGCACAGGGAATAATATTGAGATAAGGATTAGTGGGATTCCTAGGAGGGATGGGCTTATAAATTGGTCGAAGAAGCTTAAAGTCATGGTCAGGCTCATGAGGTGGTTTTATTAAGTATGGTTGGTTTGTTGATTGGGGGGTTAGTTTGGGTGAAGGATAAAAGTTTTGGTTGAATAGTTAGTGTGAAAGTAAGTCATGTTAATAATATAATGGATAATCATGGGTTTGGATTTAGTTGTGGCATGTCATTAAGGAGGGGTATGTGTTCCTCTGTCTCTAGCTTAAAAGGCTAGTGCTGTTTGCATAGCTTCTTAATGATTAGGATGAAAGGAGTGAGGATCAGTTTTCGAAGTGGGTGAGTGGAGTGGATTCTACTACGATGGGTATGTAGCTGTGGTTTGCGCCACAAATTTCGGAGCATTGGCCGTAGAAGATTCCGGGCCGGGTAGTGATAAATGATGTTTGGTTTAGTCGTCCTGGGATTGCGTCTGTTTTAACTCCTAGGGTGGGAACTGCTCAGGAGTGTAGGACATCCCCTGCGGTGATGATGACACGCACGTGGGATTCTGTTGGAATTACAACTCGATGGTCTACTTCTAGTAGTCGGAAGTGTCCTGGTAAAAGGTCTGTTGTGTGGGGATTATGTATGAGTCGAATGTTAGGTCTTTAAAGTCTGTGTATTCGTAGGATCAATATCATTGGTGGCCAATGGCTTTTAGGGTTAAGTCTGGTTCATCCACTTCGTCTATTATATATAAAATTTGTAAAGATGGTAGGGCTAGTAGGATAAGGACGATTGCTGGTAGGATTGTCCAGATGAGTTCAATTTCTTGTGCATCTACAGTGTTTGAGGAAAGTTTTTCTAATAGTATAAGTGTTAATAAGTAGAGGACGAGAGTGCAGATTGCTAGGGCTACTATTAGGGCATGGTCGTGGAATTCGACAAGTTCTTCTATGATTGGGGAGGAGGCGTCTTGAAATCCGAATTGAGATGGGTTAGCCATTTGAGATATGTAGAGGTTTCATCTACAATTTAGTCTTGACGAGGCTATGTAATAGTTTTACTAATATCTCATAAGAAAGAAGCATGAGTGGTTTGATGCGGTTGGCTTGAAACCAGCATATGAGGGTTCGATTCCTTCCTTTCTTGTACTTGGACAAAGGCTGGTTCTTCAAAGGTATGGTGTGGTGGAGGGCAGCCGTGGATTCATTCAATATTAGTGGTAGGGAGTTCTGGTTGGATTACTTTTCGTTTTGATGCGAAGGCTTCTCAGATGATAAATATTAGCATAATTACAGCTGTTAATGAGATGAGAGAGCCAATAGATGACATGGTGTTTCATAGGGTATATGCGTCTGGATAGTCGGAGTAACGGCGTGGCATGCCTGCTAGGCCTAGGAAGTGTTGTGGGAAGAATGTTAGGTTAACGCCAGTGAATATTACTCCGAAGTGTGCTTTAGCTCATGTAGGGTGGAGGGTATATCCGGTGAATAATGGAAATCAGTGGGTGAAACCTGCTAGGATAGCAAATACTGCTCCTATTGATAATACATAGTGGAAATGGGCAACTACGTAGTAAGTGTCGTGTAGAGCAATGTCTAGGGATGAGTTTGCTAGGATGATTCCAGTTAGGCCTCCAATGGTGAATAAGAAAATGAAGCCTATGGCTCATAGCATGGGGGGGTCTCATTTGATGGTGCCGCCGTGCAGTGTAGCTAGTCAGCTGAATACTTTAATACCGGTTGGGATTGCGATGATTATAGTGGCTGATGTAAAGTATGCTCGGGTATCTACATCTATTCCTACTGTAAATATGTGATGCGCTCATACAATAAAACCTAGGAATCCGATTGATAATATGGCCCAAACTATTCCTATGTAGCCGAAGGGTTCTTTTTTGCCTGCATAGTATGCTACTACGTGTGAGATAATTCCGAAGCCGGGTAGGATCAGGATGTAGACTTCTGGGTGTCCAAAGAATCAAAACAGGTGTTGGTATAGAACTGGGTCTCCTCCGCCAGCGGGGTCGAAGAATGTAGTGTTTAGGTTTCGATCTGTTAATAGTATTGTGATTCCAGCAGCAAGTACGGGAAGTGATAGGAGTAGGAGAACGGCAGTAATGAGTACAGATCATACGAATAATGGGGTTTGGTATTGTGAGAGGGCTGGAGGTTTTATGTTGATGGCGGTTGTGATGAAATTGATAGCTCCTAGAATTGATGACACTCCTGCTAAGTGTAGGGAGAAGATGGCCAGATCTACGGATGCACCAGCGTGGGCAAGGTTTCCGGCTAAGGGGGGGTATACTGTTCATCCTGTTCCTGCTCCTGCTTCTACTGTGGATGAGGCAAGTAAAAGTAGGAAGGATGGTGGTAGGAGTCAAAAGCTTATATTGTTTATGCGGGGGAATGCTATGTCGGGTGCGCCAATTATGAGGGGTACTAGTCAGTTTCCAAAGCCTCCGATTATAATTGGCATAACTATAAAGAAGATTATTACAAAGGCATGTGCGGTGACAATTACATTGTAAATTTGATCGTCACCTAGTAAGGTTCCGGGCTGTCCTAGTTCTGCACGGATAAGCAGGCTTAGGGCGGTTCCGATTATACCTGCTCAGGCACCGAAGATTAGGTATAGGGTGCCGATATCTTTGTGGTTGGTTGAGAATAATCATCGGGTAGTGGTGGTCACAGGTAAGATGGCTGAGTGTTGAGGCGTTAGGCTGTAGACCTTTTTACAGAGGTTCAATTCCTCTTCTTATCGGCTCTGTAGTGAAGTTCATGTTGAGTTGCAAGCTCATCGATGTACGTTGTAGACGTGCCGGAGTCTTAGGGTGTAGACAGAGGCCTGTTGGTTTAGGCGTCTAGCTGTTAACTAGGATGTTGTGGGATCGAAGCCCGCCTGTCTAGTATAAGGCCCTAACTTAATTAGAGTATCTGAGTTGCATTCAGAAGGTGTAGGTTAATATCCTGCGGGTCTTATCAGAAACTAAGAGGTTTTAGCTCTTGTTTAAGGCTTTGAAGGCCTTCGGTTTGTAGTTTATCCTAAGTTTCTAGTTAATGGTTAAAATTATTGGGGATAGAGGTAGGAGTGTGAGGGATAGGGAGGTGGTGATAGCAATTAGGATATTAGATGTCTTATTGGTGTGTCATTGTTTTATATGATTGGCAGAGTTTGGTGGGAGTGTGATTGTTGAGTAATATGTGAGGCGCAGATAGAAGAATAAGCTTAATAAGGAGAGGAGGGCGATGATTGTTGCTGTTGTTGTTATTTCTTGTTTTGTAAGATTATGGATGATAAATCATTTTGGTAGGAATCCTGTTAATGGGGGAAGTCCTGCAAGGGATAGTATGGTTAATATTATGGTAGCTATCAGGATTGGGGCTTTTGTTCAAGAAATTATTATTGTGGATAGTTTTATGGACTTAGTTGTATTAAGGATAAGGAAAATAGGGATGGTTAGTAAGGAATATACATAGAAGTTGATTATGGTGAGTTTAGGGCTGTAGATTAGAATAATGGTTATTCAGCCTAGGTGGGAAATAGATGAGAAAGCTAGGATTTTTCGGGTTTGTGTTTGGTTTAGGCCTATTCAGCCCCCTAAGGCTGCAGAGGCAATGGCTATGAAGGTTAGTAGTGTTGGGTGGAGGGATGGGGATACTATAAATAAAATAGTGAGTGGTGGCAGTTTTATGATTGTAGATAATAAAAGTGCTGTGGTTATAGATGATCCTTGGATGACTTCTGGAAATCAAAAGTGAAATGGTACTAGTCCAAGTTTTATTGCGATTGCAGTTGTAAGTAGAATGCAGGCTGTTGGGTGGTTTAGTTGAGTGAGGTCTCACTGGCCGTTTGAGTAGGCATTGATAATGCTTGTAAATAGGATTAGTGCTGATGCAGTAGCTTGGACTAGGAAGTACTTAATTGTAGCTTCAATTGCGCGTGGGTGATGGGATTTGGCGATTAATGGGATAATTGCTAGGGTATTGATTTCTAGGCCTGTTCAGGCCATAATTCAGTGGTTGCTTGAGATTGTAATGGCTGTGCCTAGTATAAGACTTAGTGTGAAGATTAGTTTTGCATATGGGCTCATTAGTAGGGGAGGGAGTTAAACCATCATTTTCGGGGTATGGGCCCGATAGCTTTGTTAGCTGACTCTACTAGGAAATAATATAGAGGAAGTATGAAGAGCTTTGATCTCTTTTGTGTAGGTTCGAGTCCTACTTTTCTAAGGTGTTCAGATAGGAAATGAGAGGGTTAGTGTACCTCTATATTCACTTTATCATAGTGATCCTTTTGTTCAGGCACATTTCCTTGGGCATGTCTTGAGTATGGGGGTAATCCTGCATAACAGATTGGTATGCTGGTGTGTCATAAGCATAGGGCTAGTGTTAGTGGTAAGAAATTTTTTCATAGGAGGTGTATGAGCTGGTCGTAGCGGAATCGAGGATATGAGGCGCGAACTCATAGAAAACCAGAGGACAGTAGTAGGATTTTTGTAGCTATAATAATAGGGAATAGCTCTAGGGGTGGGTTTAGTGAACTTGGGTTGAGGAATAGAATGGTGGTTAGTGTGTTTATTAGTATAATGTTTGCGTATTCGGCTAGGAAGAAAAGAGCGAAAGGACCTGCAGCGTATTCGACATTAAATCCGGAGACTAGTTCTGACTCTCCTTCTGTGAGGTCGAATGGGGCACGGTTTGTTTCGGCTAGGGTTGAAATATACCATATCATTGCAAGGGGTCAGGAAGAGAAGATAAGGTAAAGTGGTTCTTGGGTGGTAATGAGGGTATTTAGGGAGTAGTTTCCGCTTAATATAATTACGGAGAGCAGGATGATAGCTAGTGTAACTTCATATGAAATTGTTTGTGCTACTGCACGTAGGGCTCCGATTAGGGCATATTTTGAGTTGGAGGCTCATCCAGATCATAGGATTGAGTATACGGCTAGGCTTGATATGGCTAACAGGAATAGTAGTCCTAGGTTCAAGTCGGCTAGGGAAAATGGAAGTGGGAGGGGGATTCAGATTGTGATTGCCAATAGTAGTGCTAGTATTGGGGTTACGATAAATAAGAATGGAGATGAAGTAGATGGTCGGATTGGTTCTTTAATAAATAGTTTTACACCATCTGCTACAGGTTGTAGTAAACCAAATGGGCCTACAACGTTTGGGCCTTTTCGGGATTGTATGTAGCTTAGGATTTTTCGTTCTACTAGGGTTAGGAAGGCTACAGCAAGTAAAATTGGGATAGCATAGGACAGTGATATAAAGAGGAGGGTAAGGGTAGAGGGTTTTGACATAGTTGATGAAAGCTAGGGAGAGGACTTGAACCTCTGGGTAAAGGGCTTAAGCCTTTTGCATTTACCAAGCTCTGCCACGCTAGCGGCCCTTTTCTAGGGCATTGGTTATATGTTAATATCCATTATAGTAGTTTAGTTGAGTTCACTACTTGAGGGAGGGCGTGTTGGGTAATATTGGCCCTGCTTTCCCGGTCCTTTCGTACTAGGGAAGGCCTAGTCATAGATAGAAACCGACCTGGATTGCTCCGGTCTGAACTCAGATCACGTAGGACTGTTAATCGTTGAACAAACGAACCCTTAATAGCGGCTGCACCATTAGGATGTCCTGATCCAACATCGAGGTCGTAAACCTCCTTGTCGATATGGGCTCTTGAAGGAGATTGCGCTGTTATCCCTGGGGTAGCTTGGTTCATTACTCAGTTGTACTGGGTCTGATTACTATTAGCACATTGAGATGTCACTCTTAGTTAAGAGTTGTGGTCTTATTTTTGGAGGATTTGTTTTTCTCCAAGGTCGCCCCAACCAAAAAATATGAGCCATTGTCTAGTAAGTTGTAGGCCTAGTAGGCTTGGTTAGTGTTGGTGATGGCCATTGATTTTTAAGTTCCACAGGGTCTTCTCGTCTTATGGGTTCATTCCTGCTTTTGCACAGGAAGATCAATTTCACTGATTATCTACAGGAGACAGTTAAGACCTCGTTTAGCCATTCATACAAGTCCCGATTTATGAGACAATTGATTGCGCTACCTTCGCACGGTTAGGATACCGCGGCCGTTAAACGTTCTGTCACTGGGCAGGCATCACCTTTAATACTTGGTTGGCTAAAGGCTATGTTTTTGGTAAACAGTCGGGTCTTGGGTTTGCCGAGTTCCTTTTGTAGATTTTAATCTTTCTAATATGCGCACCTGGGTTGGGTTAACAGTATGTTTAATATTTTGTCTTGTTAGAATTGAGGTATTAATTATGGTCTGTTAATAATTAAATGATGTAAGCTTGCGCTAGGGAGGGAAATGTTCCAAGTTACTTATTTTAGCATAAGTTCTTCTATAGGGATAGGTTAGCCTGTTAGTGGTAAGGGAGTCATGTTGTTTTAGTATTTTTAAGAGGCGAGCTTTGACGCATTCTTTAATGATGGCTGCTTAAAGGCCTACAGTAAGGATGTGGGTGTGGTGTTTATCCGCTAGGGGAGATTGTTTTCTTTTTTAAAGGGGCTGTACCCCCTTTAAATTACTCTTGACCTTCTACATGGGGGTTTGGTTAGGTTTCCTTAGAGGGAGGTCTAGAGAGAACTTAAATTCGTTTCACAGGCAACCAGCTATCACCCAGCTCGGTTGGCTTTTCACCTCTACTAACGAGTCATCCCACTCTTTTGCGACAGAGACGGGTTCGCTCATGTATAGCTGCTCGTGAGTAGCTCGCTTGGGTTTCGGGGGGGCAAGCTTAAATCCGTTTTGCTTGGTGGTTCTGGCTAAATCATGATGCAAAAGGTACAAGATTTTGTCTTTGCTATTATATGCTTAGGTTTTCATTATTATTTCATCTTTCCCTTGCGGTACAGGGGCTCTATCGCTCCGGATGATGTCCTTTTCTATCGCCTATACTAGGTTTATTGAATGTTTTAGTTAAGTGATGAAGTTAGTTTTTTGGTTAATTAGATATGAAGGGTTGGGCTAGAGTTTGGCTTCAAGGCGATCTGGGTGATGGCAGATATCTTTCAGGTGTAAGCTGAATGCTTTGGTGTTGTAGCTACGCCTTGGTATGCTAAGTACACCTTCCGGTACACTTACCTTGTTACGACTTACCTCATCTTTACCTAGTAATGTAGTATTAATTTATTAAGGGAATGTGGTTGTGACGAGGGTGACGGGCGGTATGTACGTGTCCCAGGGCCAATTTAAATGGGGCTCTCATTGTCCCTATTTACTGCTAAATCCGCCTTCCGGGAATGGTTTCACACTCCCTTCCGTGTTTCCTAGTGTTAGGAAATGTAGCCCATTGCTCCCGACTCATAAGCTATACCTTGACCTGTCTTGTTAGCGAAGTATGGTTATTGTGCCCACTGTTGTTCTTTCAAAAAGGTGAGCTGGCGACGGCGGTATGTAGGCTGGCTTAGGGCTAGAGTCGGTTGGGTAAATCGTGGGTTATCGATTATAGAACAGGCTCCTCTAGGTGGGTTTGGGACACCGCCAAGTCCTTAGAGTTTTAAGCGTTTGTGCTCGTAATTCTCAGGCGGATATCTTTGTATATGGGAAGATATCAAGATTTAGGGCCAGGCATAGTGGGGTATCTAATCCCAGTTTGGGTCCTGGCTTTCGTGGATCTAGTTTGTCTAAGGATTTAAGATCTCTTTTAGGGCGGCTTTAGTTGTAATCTGAGCTTATGACAGCTTGGTTACATTTTGATCTTAAATGTCAAGATACTGCATGTACCACTCTTTACGCCGTATTACCGTTAATTTGAGTCTCTTGTATGACCGCGGTGGCTGGCACAAGATTTACCAACTCTGGTTGCTATAACTAAGTCAAGCTTACACTTATTGCTTAATGTTAATTACTGCTGAATGCCCGTGGGGGTGTGGCTAAGCAAGGCGTCTTGGGCTACTTTGATATGGGGTGTGCCTGATACCTGCTCCTTTTATCTTGACAAGAAGGCTAAGGGCATTTACACTGGAATGCGGATACTTGCATGTATATATCTAGCAAGAACTAACGGTAAGGTTAGGACTAAGTCTTTTGTCCTCGGGGAGGTAGGGCTAACCATCTTAGCATCTTCAGTGCTATGCTTTTATTTAAGCTACGAGGACGTGAAAGGGGCTTGTGTTGTTTGTTGTTTGTTGTTTGTTGTTTGTTGTTTGTTGTTTGTTGTTTGTTGTTTGTTGTTTGTTGTTTGTTGTTTGTTGTTTGTTGTTTGTTGTTTGTTGTTTGTTTTGTTGTAGGTGGGTTTTTTAATATTTGGTAAAAATATATATAATAAATATGTAAATAATAAGTGATGTGGTGTACAAAGTGGTGGAATTATTTTAATGTAACTCCAGCGGCGGTGGAGTGTAAAAAGTGAAAAAATGTGTATAAGATAAGTAATAAAAGATGATGTTTACAATATAATGATGATGTATGGTTTGTTTGTAGGGTGTTCTTGTAGTTGAAGTTTACAACGATGGTTTTTCAGGCCATAGATCTTGGAGAGAGGCCAAGCAGGAATTATTATGACTTATTTTGTTTTTTTCTTGGGTGTAGGTTTTGTGTTGGGTGGGTTGGCGGTTGCGTCTAATCCTTCGCCATATTATGGGGTGGTTGGTTTGGTGTTGGCATCTGTGATAGGATGTGGGTGGTTGTTGAGTTTGGGAGTTTCGTTTGTGTCTTTAGTGCTTTTTATGGTGTATTTAGGGGGAATGTTAGTGGTGTTTGTATACTCTGTTTCTTTGGCAGCGGAGCCGTTTCCAGAGGCTTGGGGGGATTGGGGAGTAGTGGGGTATGGGGTTGGGTTATTTTTGGTTGTTGTTGTTGGTGTGGTTGTAGGAGGTGTGGTTGAGTGTTGAAAGGTTGGGTTAGTTACTGTTGATAATGGAGGTATGTTTTTGGTGCGGTTGGATTTTAGTGGTGTGGCAATGTTTTATTCTTTGGGGTTTGGGATGTTCTTGGTGGCGGGGTGAGGTTTGTTGTTGACGTTGTTCGTAGTTTTGGAGGTTGTGCGGGGGTTGTCGCGTGGGGCTATTCGGGCAGTTTAGTGGGGTTATCAGAAAATAGTTTAATTTAGAATACCAGCTTTGGGAGTTGGTGATAAAGGTTTAATTCCTTTTTTTCTGAGGTATGTTTTGATGTATTATGTTTGTGATGGTGACAAATGTAAGTGTTTGTTTATTTAATGAATTTTTACTGGATTGTTTGATGATGTTTTGTGATGTATGATGTAAAAAAATTTTTGTTAAGTAACGAATTTGTTTATTAATGTAGTTTGTCTAGAGTGGGAAAATGTGAAATGTGATGATAAAAATTGTGATGGGTGGAAAATTATGGTTTAGTCGGAAATTCCTAGTGTTGTTAAAATCGCCCGGGGGGGCGAAAATCGAAAAATCATATACCCTATGCATGCATTATCCTGCCACACGGGAGTTAAGCTAGTCGGATCAAGTATGTGAGGGCTATCTAAAGTGCATCAGTGTTGAGATGATTCCCCGGATACGTCGACCGTCTCATTGAGTGATTCTCTGAAAGTGATAAAAAGGCCCGTGGACCATTGTAGCCCAGGTAAATAGATTGTAAGCTCCTGCTCTAACTACCATGGGCAACCTGTGAAGGCTCCCGAAGGGAAGAGAGGGAACCAGTAGACAAAAGGCAGAAAGATGTCGGGATTACGAGGCAAAGTGCCCCTGACAGAGCTCGGTTGCATCTGTGAAAACCAATATATATCCAACTACCAATTGATGACC